>BMAO01024233.1:0-21198 GCA_019973975.1 Trichonephila clavata
TTTTGTAAGAAGAAACCTGAAATGTATGTTAGCAATGCTATTATACCTTAAAACAATTTTTTGAGGTATTATCCCAGGAGTTTCAAAAAATTGTGATAACGTTTGGTTCCCTCTTACCTCGGAACCCTCTTGTCTACCTGGAAACCCGGCTAGATGTGTAGGAGGAACAGAATAATCCACAGACATGATTTCCAATCTGATTAATTTATTAATTTTTATTAACAATTATCAAGCAGACACCATAAAATACTAATTAAGGAATATGAAACATAGTTGAGTGAGGAGGGGAGATTCTATTACACGGGAATACTACTACAGACCCTCAACTGAATCTAAGACAGCTTAAATACGCTCAATTATAAATACAGTCGCATACGAATAACTAGCTTCTACTTAATCAAATGCACAGTACCTGAACCTTGAATGAATCAGACCCTGCACTGGAAACTTCCAGGCACTCTCTTCGGCTTGATCAAATGACGCTGGCTCCACGCTCTGTAATCTTTAACTAATTCCACTGCTTTTCAATCTATAACTAACAACTAATTCTCAAACTTATGATAACTCCTATTTGCACACATCCAACGTATCAACTTCAACGTGTCAACAGCTTGCTTCCTTTCTGCCAACTTGCGAAAACTGAATTTGTATAATGTACCTCATTTACATAAATCACGTTTGCTTACTCGATGGAAATTGGTTGAATTAAATATTTTGCTTAAAAAGATAAAGAATTAGTTGAACTGCGTATAGATCCGTCACAAAATGGTATATTTCCAGAAAAATAATCCTTTAGGTTCGTAAGGTAAATTTCTTTAAAAAAAAAAAAAAGATATTCCGATTTTTGTTCCAATCAAAGTTTTTTTATGCACATTTCTTTTTTTATTTATGAAGCTATCACTTTTATACGTATAATGCGCACCCCTCATTTTTTTTATTTATTTTTTTGTTAAAAATGCGCGTTATATGCCAGATTTTAAGGTATGTATTTGAAATTCCGCGAAGTTTCTATGGTAATATTTTCTGAATTATTAAACGTTCAAAAGAAAATGTAAGAATCTAAAAATATCATTAACTATAAGAACTTTTTAAAATAAATATGGTTTGTGTGTGTGTTGTATTGAAATAAAAAAAAACATGCATGAAAAGTTGAGAAATTATAAGAATTTCATTTTAAAATAAAAATATCTTCACAGAATTTTTCCATTCTTTCTTTATTTTTGGAGACAGGGTTAGTTGAAATATTTTAAGAGATGGTAACAGTTCTTAGAACTTTCAGGAAGTAGGCTTTTAAATTCAGTGAGAAACATATTTTTGTAACTAAAAAAGGAACACTAGGTTTGTTAATTTTTAAAAATATGTGTACATAAAATAAGTCCTAAGCAATTTTTATACAAACTTGAAACTTTATAAAAACCTTAATAAAAAAAAAAGATTGTTGTACCAAACAAATATCTTATACGTGTGCATGCTATTACCGAATAAACGCTGACAAATAACACAATTCGATTTTCAACTTCTATAAGACAATAACGAAAAGCAGTTAACACAACGATTAGGTCAGATTTAGCTGCCCCAATTGTAGGTAATCGCTGTACAAAGAGGATTATAAGTTAGTGCATGTGACATAGGCCCCAGTATTTCCGAGACAATGTTGATTTTTTTGCACACATCATATTAAAAATATACCTCAATAGCAATGTTAAGGTAGTTTAGAAATCTAGAGAGTGGTGTGCCAGCTCAGATGTCCTAGTAACATGATTGGGGCTCTAAATTACGAAGTTAGTCTCCTATAGTCAGAGTACAGCTTCTAAGTGCAATTTCAATAAAAATCAATTAAAGTATTAATATCAGTAGGCAGCCGTGCTAGCCGAGTTGTCATGGGCATGAAATCTTGGACAAGAGGTTTATGTCGAGTCACGTTTTCAAGTCCTGATCTTATTAAAGGTACGCTATTGAGAATGGCTAATGCTAATTAGTTCCGTTGAGCTCAAAGTCTGCAAAATTGACCCGATGTGGAAGATTGGATAGTAAGGTGGAAGCTAAGGAATCGCTCTTGTCTGAAGTTAAAAATTACACAATCCATCACTATTAGCAATCGTATTACCTCAACGTGAGACACCGTTAATTGACATTCAATAACTCAAAGTTCTTCCTTGCAGAAATGGCTAGACCATGATAAATCTGTTGAAGTCTGCAATAGTATGAAGCATGGATTGGTTTGCCAGTACATATATCATCCCGTAGACTTCATGCTATTTTCCCCATTTGTTGCCCATAAACCCCGTGTTACTTTGAAATTTGTCGCTAAAAATGAGTTAATCTATGTGGACTGAAAGGCAACCTGGAAGAATGGGGCCATACAGGCGTTTTGTATTGTATCAATTAGCTACAAGTCTCAATATTGTTCAATGTTGGTATGTCAGAGGGAAGCGTAACTGAATTCTACTGTGGTCAATAAGTATCAGCATGCAACTAAAAGCCCAACTAATATAACTGATTATTTTTGAGGTTCAAAACTGTACACCTTGAAATAATTCATCAAAGCCTGGACTATTGTCGAAAGGAAAAACGTTGGCTGGTGTTTGGTCACGTAACCTTCAGGATAATCGAATAAATATGGGAATGGAGATGACTCATTAAAAATATATGCCCTAAATGTCAAAAGAAGGTGGTGGAAGCGCCTGTGTCAAGGAAAGCAGCGTATGCTTTTGGTGTTTCTATTAAGTCTACGGAGAGCTCTGAAAGGAAACCAATATGTACTTTTTTCAATTACTCTTATCTATGGCTTATGTACATTCTTTGGGCTTTGACAATTTGAACAAAATAGTGCGACGCCACAAACGTTATAAGTTGCCACCAAGTGTCTCGATCAAAAGTCTTCTGACTACAGTCCCTCTGTTTGCCACTTAAGTCCTCATATATAATCATTATTGAGCCTATTTCGGAGAGCTTGCAATGTGCTATACAAATAATGTATAAATCTCCGTCACCATGCACCTCTTTGAAATTATAAAAATTGAAATGCCTTACAATAATAATAGACTGATTGCTGCCATAATATCTTCCCATATTGATTGAATCTATGCTAGATTGTGATACGGCAACCCTAAATATATTAGAGGTATCTGAAAAATACTATTACTGTGTGTGTATTTAAGTCGGTGCTTCTCATACTTTCAGTAGTCTCGCACTATTCATACTTTTCTTTCCGCCCCCTTCCATACAATAACAATATATTGAATTCATAATACTATACTTGGATGCTAAAGCTACAACACGACTTTAACCTCTTAAGTACAATCGACGTACATAGCCGTTTCGCTCGGCCAAAGTGTTAATTTCCCCGGACGTAAATATACATCTTTCTGAAGTACGATCTTTTCTGTACAGAAATTATTCCGAGGACTTTGTAATGCAATAAAATGACCTTTACAGTATGTATACATGTTTGCGAATGGTTCTCTTATTTCGGAGGAATTGCTTATTTATTTCTCCCCCACCCCACCCAATATATATCACATATACACATCTACGTGTAAAACGGTGTCTTTGGAAGAGCGAATCATGTATCTTTTAATTGACAGTTAAAAGATTAATTATAATATGTACAAATTATCAAGATAAGTGTAAATATTGTACATAATCTTACATATGACTTGGCGTCACTGCAGCCAAGTCAGGACCACGCAAATAGTGCTAATTCCCACCAAAATCTTACTGATCATTTTTTTCACATAAAACACGTAAAAATCTTTGTTGTTTTGATATCAAGGAGTGATTCGCATGGCATGAATTTGGCTGTGGTACCTAAACTTCTGACTTAAATCACGATATTGACAATCCCGATTAGATTTAATTGAGTGCCACTTTCGTTTTGGAAAAGGCTAGAGTTTTGTACTATTTTGCGACAACGATGAAACATGGAATTAGTCAATGAAGGAAGAAAAGCAATAAACATCTTCAGACCAAATTGTCATGCTATTAGGATGGAAATAGGCAAGACGTATCACTAAATTGTACTGTTATTCATGCGATGATTTACTTCGAAACTTTACTTACCCAACATTGTGGTTCGTGAGAATAAGGAAATGAAATTGCAAACCCAAGGTCCTTACAGTTGTTTAGTAACAAAATATGTACAAAATTGTTGACTCTTAAAATTAATATAATGGGGGAAGTAAAAAAATTCAGACACAGCAAAAAGGTTTAAGCAATGTTCTTGATACCCATAATACAGCTAAGATTAATCAGGAGCATAAAATGAAATCGAACATTTTATGGAAAGTAAATATCTTAAAAATAGCCAGCACAATAAAAATAGTAGTTTTAATAACATTGCCCTTGCAAAATGGGTAGTGGTTTCATCGCGCAATCAGCATGCGTTATTACAAACCACAAAAGTATATAAGAAATCGTCATTAACAAAAATTACACAGATACATTAATTTAATGCGGTGGCTAGGCTTTAGTATCACCCACTCATGTTAACGGGTTACAATCCATCTGATGTTAATATCACGACACAGAAAGTTTTCGGTGCCAAATTAAGTTAAGCTTAGAACTAAATCATCGCCTGAATATTAGAACACTTTCATTCGTATAAAATGACCATTTAGTCTGAAAAAATGTTCCTAAATTACATCCGTTTTGTTTGAAATTACGGAAAAGGGTAAAATAAGGAAATATATTTGTGTTGCCAAACCGAAAAGTAAAATTTAAAAACAACAATTTTTTCTACGATTTATTCGAAAAACAAATATAATTCTACCGCAAAAAATTAAAAAAAACGTATAAATACAACCATAAATAAATATATTTAAAATAAAATGTGCTAATATCCCCCCCCCCCCAAAAAAAACTGCTCAAAACTTTAATTTTCGCAGAGTTAAGACTTGATACGTCTGATGACGTCAAATCCCTAATTAGCTGAAAAATCATTTAAAAATATAATTTTAAAAAAATCTAAAACGAATTCCGAAAACTCTTTGTAGAGCATAGCATTATGACCTATAGTATTTATGTGCCAAATTTCATACCTCTGGGTTGCTTAGTTTGGTCGGAACAGGTGAAACACACACACAAACTCTTTCTTTTATAAATATAGATAAAATTACATGACTCAACTATTTCATTGATTACCATGGTATTTCTTGAATAATTAACCGAATCAGTAAAAGTATGTAATACATTAATGATTTTACTACCTATTCATTCTTATGAAATTACTGGTTATTATATAAATTAACTATTAATAGTTCATTAAACTGAAAGCTAAGTAATTTGAAATTGACACAGTATCGTCATAAATAAACTGATGAAAAATGGTTAAAATCTCTCATAAATGCATTTTATATTGCAAATGGATGAATTGATATATAACAAAGAATAACTATATAAGCTAAGCAGTAGTGAATTATAACTATAAGCAATAAAAAAACAACAGAATGCTCCGCATAATAACTATGTACTACATAGAACAATATATATATATATATATCTGCAAGAGTTCCTTTTTTTTGGAAATTTGCTTTAGATTTTTTTAAAATTATAGTTTTAAATTATTTTTCAGCTAATTGGAGTATGACGTCATCAGACGTATGAAGACTTAACTCTGCGAAAATTAGTGTTTTGAGGAGTTTTGGGGGGATTTTAGCACATTTAATTGTAAATATATATATTTACGTTTGCATTTATTTGTTTTAAAATTCTTTGTTGTAGAACAATCTTTATATATTAAAAAAAGTTCGAATATTTTTATGAGAATCTCATTAGTAAAATCATAAAATAAACAAAGGAATATTAAATTAGAAAAATAAATTATAACGTACCAATTACTTCAATGTTTAATTTCAAAATATTTTATAACCTTTTTAAGTGAATATGACACTCGATATATTTTTATATGACATGCCATTAAGTTCCATAACAATGGCAAAATAACGATCTTATTAGTATCTAACATCAAGAAAAACGGTGGAGGATGCAATTTTTTTAGATCTAAAATGTTCTTTTGCATAAATATAATTTGTTACAGTAATTAATTTTATTTATCTCTGATTACAACAGCAATAATAAAAGCATCAATTATTACATCCAGAAAGTAGTTTTTCCTAAAGTGTTCCACGTACACTAGAGAAAAAGAAATGCCTGACTCATTTAATTAACTGCTAAGATGCCATTTTATTTTATCAGCCAATTACCAACGTCTCAGTTTTTTTTATGTCTTTTTAATAATTATACTTGGAATTCTGTGCGTTGAAAAACTGCATTGTTTTATGATAAAAACCCTTTTGTTCGGACATTTGTAGAGCGTATGGGAATATAGTACTCTTTCTAAAAAAATGGAATTTAAGTATAGAAATTGAAATAATTTGTCACTTGTCACAAACCACTCAACTCTTTTCGGTGGACGAAATAAAATGAAAAGGGAAGAAAAGTTGAGAGCGAAGGACGTGGTTGAATGGAATATCTTACAGTGGACTACAAAGTGTAATTATATATTATACTAACTGGTACACCCGTTCTTCGCACGGGTGAATTGAAAAATTAATTAAACAATACATATTGAAGAATAAAAAGTTTTAATGATTTAATTTTTTTGCAAATTAAACAAAAAAAAAGCTTTTAGCATATCTCAGCTGAACACACACACAAAAAACATATTTTTTACATTTTAAGTCTGAAGGTCTAAAAGTTGATGAAAAGGATGATTTTTTATTTATAACGCCCCATAACTCTCTTGTGGGTCGACTTTTTAAAACGCCTTCCTAAGCTAATCTCTGGCTCAGCAAAAGTAACACATTGTTACAAATTGTGTGTAATGAACGCTTAAAATAGTTAAATAATTTATTTCTGGATGTGTAATACGTTAGTATTACTTTCTGTTGAATTTATTTTATGTTAAAATTATAATATTCGTAAGCTCCACCGTTCCTTACATTGACATGCCGATTCAATGAAAACAGCGAAATGCTGGTGATAGAGCCAAGTTGGCATCATTTTTCCAACCATGTTGGCAACTTTGCGATTGATTGATTGGTGCAGAGGTTGATATTCTGTAGCGCAACTTGGTTGGGAGCTGCAACAAAGAAGATAGCTCGAAAACCTTCTCCACAAAAAAAATACATATACATGCCAATTTTTATAGTGATAGTTTGAACGGTGTTGAAGTCGAGCGATTTCATATATAAAAACATTCATCCTAATCATAATAATATTATAAAAGCCAATGCGAGCTTGTTTGTTACGGTTTCACGCTTAAAATACTGAACTGATATTAGAAATTTTTTCACCTTTGGAAAGCTACATTATCAATCAGTAACATAGGATACATATTTCATCCCCGTATTCCAACAGGAACGGGAACTACACGGATGAAATATGTGCAAGTGCCAACTTGGATTTTGTCTTACTTTACAGTACTTTTGTCTTTACAATACTTTGATTTTCCAGTACTGACAACGCATTTTGCCATACTGGAAATTTTAATAAAGTGTTCTCATATTTGTAACAAATAACTGAGACGTAGTGTAATTTAACATCTTTATTAAAAGCAATTTTTAAAAGGTTTTTTATTTAAATTCACACGTTTATTACGTAACTTTAAAAAAAATTTAAAACTCAAACTTTGAGAAATATTGCCAAGTTGGATAAACAATGATCTATTCCGATAATCCCAGAAATTTTAATAAAAATTTCCTCCCACTTTTTAAAGAGAGAAATGACAAAGTTTTAGTAAATTAAGTGCTATTGTAAGCTCTCTGGTAATTTTAGATGATAGTTTCATGAAAAGTTTTGCTTTACTGAGTATTTAATACTTTGAATTATTTTTTTTAGTATATTTATATTATAAGCCCATGTCTTGCACGAAATTTTAATTTATAAGCAACATCTTTATTAAAAGCCTTGGTATTTTATATAGATATATAACGGTGAGGAGAGAGAGATATTTTAAATATTACTATGGAGACGCCATATAATGCCAATCGCCGAATATAACTAAGGAACTTCACGCGATACTTATATCATCTCGGTTTTCTTACCCTCAAACCCTTTGGAATAAGTATAAAGAGTACATGGATGGGAATGGCGGAAGATATTTTGTGACTACTGCAGCAAATATATGTAAATATTTGGGCAGAAGCTATGAGATTTTGGAATGATTAGTCCAAGACCAATCGACGGAAAAGATTTCGATTATAAAATTGTTCAATAATTAGACTATACCATTGTATATTAATGTAACATCAAGTAATTGAAATAATCTCTCAATTAACTCCAGAACAAAGAGGCTCTTGAGACATGATGCTTCGGCAATGTAAGCTTTTAGTGTTGGATAAAAGTACGATGCCTCACAAGAAAGCTATGGAAACGTTAAATCGGGTTGCTTCAGTATTTACGAGATAGCATGGATATTATGGGAGGAATGATAGTTTTACTGGTGGTGATTTCTGACAAACTCTACCAGTAATCCAGAGGGGTACACCGGAAGTTGAAATCAGATTCTGCATTAAATGATCAAGCTAATAGATGAAAGTTGAAAAAATGAGTCTCAAAACAAATATAAGAGTGCACTATTCAAAATCGGTGATGGATGTTTGGACGCAGATGTGCTGAAGTTTATATTTTACTTTAAAGAGAGTTTGGTAATTTGGTAGAAAATGATGTGTATCTTATTATTCAAGTTTACCCAGGCTTGCAACAAAATTTTAAATGTGATCAGTGGTTGTGCGCAAGATCAATATTGGTGCCTAACAATGGTATTGCCAAATAAATTCAACAATGAACGTGCGGGGGAGATGGAGGAATATTTATCAGTGTATACAATCTTGGATACAGAACAAAGTACTTCATATCCTACACAGTTCTTAAATTTTCTAGAACTTTCGATTGTACCCTCACATAAACATCAATCAAAACTAAATATACCAGTTATGTTTACCAGTTATGCTTAAAATCTCAATGAAATGAAGTGATCTGATCACAAAACTGATACATAACATACTTAGGGCCACTTTTTAACAGATGTCGGGAAATGGGAAAGTGTTATCATACCTCAAACTCCAATTATCCCTACTGGCCTTCCATTTCAATTCAAACGAGTTCAATAACCAATCAAACTCAGTTTACTATTACTATTAAGAGAGCGCAAAAGGTTGAACATTGCAGGTAGCAAAGGTGCATTTGGAAAAGCCATGCTTTTCCCATGACCTACTATATGTATCCTCTTTGCGTGTGTTCAATGCCCGAAATCTTCACATATTTGCAACTGACGCAAGAACATATAATATAGTATACAGTAGCATCCTAGAACAATAATCTCTATTGAGCTCTTTTAAAGTGGAATTATTTATTAAAAGTAAATACTTTCGACATCTTAAAATATTAATAATTTAAATTATTGAATTATTGGTAATTATTAGAATAACTTATTTTTTTCAGTTTTAAGCTAAGCTCAATTTCAGATTTTTTAAAATTTTAGTGGTCCCAGTGAAGCAATTAAAAAATTATATTTTATTTATATTCTAATGATAATTATTATAAGACTTTGACAAGTTACTTAAAAGACATCGAAGCGAGCGAAGCCGCCGGTAAAAGCTAGTTTATATATATAAAAGCTGTGACCAGGCCACGCGTTGTTGTGGCTTTGTGTTAAAACGTGGATTTAATTTTATTTTAAGCCATTCAATGCAGTTAACTTAATCTTCGCTTACAATTTCGGAGAGTTGAAGTTAAGCATAAAACACCCCAATATGTTTAATTCTGCATTTTATTTATCTGCTATTTGAGTATAGTATAATGCATGAAATACTTACGAACTTGCGTTAAGTAAAAACATATAGAGTGATTTCATTTTACAAATAAGGTGACTAACGTTGATTTTTATCAATTTTTAACAATTTTATCATTTTAAACTATATAACAATAAGGAAGCTTAATATAACGAATTGCTAATCGGTGCACAATATTTTTCAGTAACCCGTCTTTTGCTATCTGAAATAGATTCAAAGTTTTCCCCACACGGGGACAAGCAACCTATAGCACATTCGAGAAACAAGAATTTTCGAAGTGCAAGCATCAAATGGACATTGTTTGGCTTTGAGATTTATTTATGGTTATCGCGACAAAATGAATCGGAAACTGAAGCCCTTTGAATGGCATTGGAAATTCTGACGATATCATGGGAATACGTGGCAATATGACGATTCTTTTTTAAACTTCACACAGTCAAAATGTTTGCTTCAAGAAGTTTACCGGTAAATTTTTTGATGACGTTCACACGTTTTGCAACGTGTGCCGTTGCAAAAGCTAGGTGGATTTAAGTTATGCAGCAGAACATATAGGGGACCAATATTGAACTGAAGACTATATGGTGGCATTCCAGATATATCCAGAGAATTCAAAAACTCTGTGGGGTTAAAACTCTCTATGGTTTTGTTTTCCTCGAAAATAGTGTTGATTGATTTAAAGGCATTGGATCCCTAGGTAACAAATCTATTTCTGGAAGTTTATTTCGCCAATATCAAAACTTTGTCTGATGTAGTAACTGGACTAAAAGCCAATCATTATCTAAATAATTATATTGATCGGAAAAGACACTCTCAATCAGTTTCTTTTTCGTCTGAATAACAGTACAGAAATTGTCTGGCTATTTCATACATTATGTATTGGGATGCAGTTCTACTTTACTGTTTCCAATACCCAGCAGTTAGTAAGACGAATTCGCGTAAGTCGGGGTATGAATTCGCATGTGAATGCCTATAAATTATTTTTTGTTGATTACGTTCAGAAGAAAATAATAATTTGGAAAAAAATTATTTAATAAAAATCTTAGATAAGATAAATACAAAATCGCAAAATGAATTTATTTTGATTTAGAAGTTTTCATAAAATTTAACTAAGCTGTCTGCCTTCTCAAAGTTCATTTTTTTCCTCCATAAAATTTCTTCGTAGGATGCTAATAGTTTTTTTTTAATTTTTTGTTTGTCGAAAAAATACGCTCTTTGTTGAAGTATATATTTTCTAAAATTTGTAATCGTTTTACAATTAAAATGAAGCCTTCTTTCAAGTTCCCAACCATCATTCGATATTCTGATTGAAATGGTCAAAAGACTTCAGTTCTTTGAAGTCTTGCTCTGCTTATGTATTTCTACGAGCTCGTCTGCTGTACCTTCCTAGTGGCCGCGGTAGCCAAGTGGTCTAGGCATCGGATCATGGCTAGCGTGTCATGAGTTCGATCCCAGTACCACTGAATACCTGCCGTGTATGGGAGATATGCACGTTAAATCTGTCGAGAGCTCAAACGTCCTCACGTTGGTGTGGTGTGGTAGTTAGGAGAGGGGGATGCCAGCTCAGGTGTCGTCTGCGTCACTTGACCATGGTTCAAAATTACGCGGACCGTCCCCGAAAGACCTAGTGTAGCTGAACAGTGGGACGTTAATATTCACTCACTCACTCACGCTGTACCTTCCTCATTGTGAGAATACAGCAGTTTTTCATAATTTTAGGTACATTAAAATAAATTTTCTTGACTAAGAGTCAATCAATCCCACATGCTATATGTCCGATCATGTCCGTTAACTAAACAGAAAGCGGTGAGTGAATTAGTTGTGTAGCGCTGGAACAAAAGACTCATCGACGAAAATTTCAAATGCTTCAACTCCGTATTCGCGTATGTCGAGGTATACATGAATTTAAATAAATTGGTTTATTTTTTTCAAAATTGGACTAAATGCAGTACTATATGCATAATATATATAAATTTATCCATTATTATGTGTTGCTACTGAACTATTTTTTATGGATTGAAATTATCAACGACTTTTGCGTATAGTTTCCCATACTGTAAGCTCATGAAATACTCGTAAACAACATCAATTACAGCTATGGTAAAAAATTGAAATCCTATTAGCTTGTATATAACCAATAACTACGTTTAATTTTGAGACATCATTTACTTTCGGAGGGAGAATGAGAAACTATTGTATTTGATTAAATTTACCAAATGTTTTACTTAGTTTCTTGATCATATATTTTGCAATTTGCTATAGAAATTTGGTAATTTAGAAAGCACATTAACACTGCTGAATATTCTATTTTATCAGCGTGTGGCGTTACATTGTAATATGTTTATTAAACATATTTATTATGATTTTTAGACATATATGTTTATTTAAAACTTAATGTTGAGTTATGTTACGATAAACAAATAAAACGTACATATGTAGAATAATGTCTGAAATAAGCACTTGGATATGGTAAAAATTAATTTAATATTTTTTGACTTATATATTTGTTATATGTAAAAATTGAAACTTCTGATGGAAATATATCTGGACTGTAATTGCAGATAAAACATTTTACTTTTAATTTCAAATCAAAAAGTACACCGAACAAAATTAGTTTATTTTTCTTGAATAAGAATAAACTTTAAGCAGTTTTGCTGAATATTTAAAAATTAATCAAAAACGATTCAAAAGAAGTTGTAAAAATTTATTCAAGTTAATATTCATTTTTTTGAGTTAAGAATTAATATTTTTAAGGAAATAAGTAATCAACCTTCCTATTAAAGAACGGAAAGGTTGGTAAATAAACTAAGAAATAAGGATTAATGATTTATTTATGCTTGACTAGAAATTCAAGGAATATTCATAGAAATAATCCTAATAAAATGGAAAACAATAAAAAGAAAATTCTAATTATTTTCCATTTTTTTAGTATTGCTTCAACTGGACAAAGTTTCCTTTCATTATATTTGAAATGAATTGTTAATTTGGCAATATACAGACGCAGATTAATTACTGTAAGAAATAATGCAATTTTTTATGCAATATAATATTTAGTGATCTACTATCCGGAAAATGCCTTTTCCATTTTATATTCAAGTACAATAGTAGCAGTAGGCATGACTGGAATAAAAATGCCTTCTGTGGTAACTGTCGCTTAGCTTTGAGATTCTTCAAGCTACCACATTCGGAAGTGGAAGGTAAACATACAAGTCTACTTCCAGATTCTTCTTTTTCACGTGGTCTACCTTCTTTTCGGCCTTCTTATATCTTTTCTTTGACTTTACGTGCTATTCTGACTTTACATTCTGCTAGAAGACTCGTTTTCTTTGAACAGACAAAAAATTTCTTTTAAAAGGCCAATGTATTTTAAAAATAGGAATATGTTTGCGTATTCTAATCTTCTTCCGTCTAAATTACGATATTCAAAAGTAATTTGGATATATTCCTGAATCAGTTATTAGCAAAGGGAATTTTATGTATAAATATTTTGTTTAAAATTCTGTGTTGTGTTTGCAAGTTCAGAATAATGCTGTTAGAAAACGTTGCATTAAGTCATAATTATTATACATATTTAAGAATCATTAATTAAATTCAATTTTAATGCTTTAAAATACAGTCGCAAGGTTAGTGAGATCTCGTGTTAATATTTATAGAATAATGCTTATATTTTTAAAATAGTCTGATGTGTGTGTGTGTGTGTGTGTGTAGGAGATACATGCTACTACGCTTGAAGTATCTACGCAATTGTGGCTCGCAAGGCGAGCCTCCACCCCAAATCACATCATAGAGCATTTTAGCGCCTGACGAAGGTATGCAGTCCTGAAGGGAGAAGAAGAAACCAGATTGGTGGAACGAACGTGAAAAAGGGGAGTGGCGTAGTGGTGCTTGCAGACAGAATCCAAGTGGAGGAAAGTGAATCCTGAAGTTGCTGAAAGGCTGCTTTGATATTAGTGGGAAAAAAGAGTTAGAGATAAAAAGAGAGGAAAAAAAAGTAGGTGTGAAAAAGTTTAGATTGAAAATCTCTGCCAGTGTGGGTTTAAGATTTTAGGAACAAGTTAATAAAAAAAAAGTTTAAAAGAAACATTTCTTATTTAGAAAATCATTTGCCAACGACAATTGAAGAGACTTAACATTGAGGGGGGTTTTATGAGTCAAGGAGAATTCTCCTTGGTCTCTTGGGGTTATCGTGTGGTACACAGTTTTCCAAGTTAATAATATTATTATATTGTTTATGAGTGGTTATAGGAATCAAAAGGTTTAGTAGCAAGTTTCTTAATGTAATATTTGAAGGTGAGAATTTTAAGTGATCTATGAATATGAGCATTTCTAGTGTACATATTTGCATGTATGATCATTATTAAAATTTTATTTTGTGAAATTTCGAGTAGCTTAACATTAGCTGCATATCCCCCAGGACAAGCGTAAGTTATAATGGGCCGTAAAATGGCAGTGTAGAGAAGTACTTTTTCTACTGACATTGAGGAATTTTAGAAAATTTGGGGGTTAAATTTATCTTAAAGTATTCCGGAATTCTTCAAGCTCATGTAAAATATGTTGTTTCCAAGTGAGTTTTTTTTATCAAGCATAAGTCCTAAATATTTTGTGTTCTGAGACAATTGAAGTGGTGTGGAGCAAAGCATTGGTGGTGGTGAGGGATTACTTTTTCTGGTGAAAAGGACCACTACCATTTTGTCTATGTTAATTTTGATTTTCCATGTGTTGAAACAAATTTCTAAAAGTTATAAATGTTTGTTGAATGCGGTTGTAATTGTATAGCGATTTTTATAACACCGAAGTGGCGGTGTCATCGGCGTACATATTAAGACTTGAATGTGTGTGTGGGGGTGAATATTACTGATGTACATTTTGAATAAAATGTGACAGAGGAGCAAACTCTGGGGCATTCCAATATTTATGTTATATGCAATAGAGGGGGTTTCCTTGACCCGCCTTTGACAAGACCTGTTAGTAAAATAAGAGATAATTAGATGAATGAGTAGGAGTGGGAAGTTATTAATTTTAAGTTTGTAGATTAATCCACATATCCAGATCCGATCAAACGCCCATCTGAATATCCATAAAAACAATTCCAGTGGATCTGCTCTCCTGAATTCCAGAAGTAGTTTTTTCGGTCAGTCTGAGAAGTGAGTGGGAGGTGGAGAGAAGCTGTGAAACCGTACTTATTGGGGTTGATAAAATTGTTATCAGAAATAAAGGTGTTAACCCTGTTAAGAATAATGCACACAGTAATTTTACTGAGTGTAGAATGTGGGCAAATAGGGCGATAACTAGCTGGATGATGATTGTTTTTGTCAGGCTTTTTAACAGGGAAGATAATCGCAGTCTTCCAATTATTATGGAAGTGTCTAAGAAAAAGAATTTTATTAATTAAGTAGGGGAGAGTTAAAATAGCTTTAAGCGGAAAATGTCTAATCATTTTATATCTAATCTCGTCTTTGCGTGGAGTTTTACTTTTTAAAGTTTTTTTTTTTTTACATAGTTACTTATTTCGTCCGGATCAGTGAGGGAGATGGGAGTAGGTGGAGGCTTAGAAAAGACGTTTTCTAAAGTGTTAGTAATGGTCAAATCAATGTTGGTTGTAAATTTTTCCGGTCTATTATTTACAGTAAAGTATTTTTGAAAAGTTACTGTAAGTAAATTGACTTTTTGATCCTCTCTAATGGCAGTGCTATTGAGAGATGGATTTCCGAGCGTTTTTTGCGAAAAAGTATGACTGTCATGAATGGTGTCTTGTGTGTTAGTGCTTGAAGTTTTGTGTGCCAGGATTGTGGAGATAGTGTTTTAAGTTATTTTTTTAATTTGTCTTTGTAATCCATTGTAATTTGTTTTATAAATAGGATTTAAAGTGTTCTGATATGTTTTTCTAGCTTCATTTTTAAGTGAGATTACGTTTTTGATGTGTTGTGGAGTGAAAGTGTAATGTTTGCTTGTGATTGGACTGGAGACATGTTCATGGGTGGAGCGAACAGCTTCAGTGAAAAGTTCGATTTTATTTTCTAAGATAGTAGAATTTTTAATATTTTTGTAGGCAGAAAGAGGAATATTGTTATTAAGATTAGTGATATATTTAGACCACAGGTGGTAACTGCTCTTGAAATATCCGAATGAATATTAGAGGCAAAGGAGAAGTTAAGAATTTCTGGATTGTGGTCTGACGAAAGTTCCTCAATTGAATGAATTGTAAAGGAGTAGTGAAAATTATTTATTAGAGTGAATTCTAAAGTATATTAGAAGAATTATGTCCGAATCTAGTCGGGGTGTTAGGATAAGTTGTTTCAAAATCTGAAATATTTGCGAAAATCTTTTAATTTCTTTAGTTCCACGTTTTGGGTGTAGCGTTGAAATCTCCAAAAATCACACAATGACTGTTGCTCTGAAGTAAATTTCCTAAGTCAAGAGTAAATAACAGAGTTTCTAATCTGGAGGGAATATAAATATAAATTATTGTTAATGGATTTAGATTAGGGGGATTAATTGTGACTATTGTCACTTCAGACTGCTGAAGTGGAGGGGCTGGGGGATTAAAGGGATTGATTTTAATTAAAATAAGAGTACGGAGCATGAGCATGTCCTTCAGCTACGCGGCCATTTCTGTAACATGTGTAATTTGCAATTCTAATGTTGTGTGTAGGCCTCAATTTTGTTTCCTGAATGAGAATTAAATAAAGGAACGAAAAACATTTAAATTCAGAAATTTTGCACAATATGTCGTTTTTATTCCAAGAACACAGACTCAGCAACTAATCATCATCATCATTATTTGTTAGTGCTTCGATTCGAGAGTACAATTCTATTTTGCGAATGTTGTCTTTGCTTTTATAGGTTGGGGTGGTAGGGGATACTGGTTGCACTACTGATTTATTGAGTAAGCATTGAAACTGTTAGAATAGTTTGTTGCAGAGTCTGGGTAATTAAGTTAAGATCTAGAGTTCCATTACTATTATTGTTTACAGTTTGGGGGGATTAAGTCAATTTGATTGGACTGAGTTGTTACCGAAGTATCAGGTTGTCGCTTATTTTGTGGCTCCATCCGTTGTGCGTTGTTGTTAGAGTTAGAAGTGTTTGTAGCTTCTGCATAAGCTTAGCCTGGCCTTACAATACTGTTTACTATGTTGGAGTAACTATTTGTGTTGGTATTTGATCTTTTGCGTGATTTTGATCTTGGGGGGCAGCCAGCATTGTTGGCCATGTTTCTCTACGTTTCACAGTTGATACAAAAGCCTGCTCAACTCTTTGTATTTGGTAATCTCTGGTTTGGTGAGACTCACCCCATTTTAGACATCTAGGGGCTATATGACAGTTGTCAGATGTATGGTGGAAGAGGTTTCATGAAAAGCATTTGCCACCCCTCTTTTGCCATTGTAGTCGTCCACATTTATGTTCATGTAGCTTACTTTAGTTAAATTGAATATTTTTGCATTTCGTATGTTCCTTGGAAGTGTTAGAAGAAAACCTGGTAGGGGTTGTTTGGTTTTGCGGCCGATAAGTTTAACAACTTTATTGACCATGTAACCTAATTCTATAAGGTCGTTATGTATGTCTTGAATGTTGGAATCGTGAGGTAGACCCTTGATAACTACTTTTATGGGCCGTTCTACTTTTGGCTTTATGACGTGGCATTGGTAATTAAAGGATAAAGTGTTTGCGCGAGTTCTTGTTCAGTGTAAGTTCGAGTGTCAGTGTAAATTTCAATTTACTCACCAGTATGATTATTTCTGAGTTCCGGGAATTTGTCATCAAGGGTTTTCATTTGCTGTGTGAGATTCTTGGTAATTTTAAGCATTATTGGGGGTGGGAGATATTTAGATGGAGCTTTTGGTTCTGATTGGTTTTTTAGTGATGTTTGTGTTTCATTAGATTGAGACGTTCCTGGCACTTGGCTATCCCGAGTTTTAAAGCTAGCGAATCTATTTTCCAAAATAATTTTAAATTTTCCTGGTGGAGACAGTTTTAGTAATTTTTTAAGGGAGGAAAGGTGTCCCCATCGTTGTCCTCTCTTTTAGTTAATTGAGTTTTTAAGGGAGAACTAGTTGGTGTCTCATGGACAGGGCAGTCAGGGATATTGCAATAAGGAAGAGAGCCAAACTCACTCACCGATTTTTCCAGAATATTTTCACAGGTGGTCAGCTTCTTGGTCATCGCAACAAAAGTCGGGTCATTATCGTCTTGGGAATTTGATTGTCGAAGGGAAAGAGTCATATTTTTGTATCCCTTGACAAGGGGGATAAGCGTGTATTTTCGGATGTCAGCTCTGATGATCACAAGCTTAACACATGCAGTTGGATCTACTGGCAGTTCATTAGTCGATGTTTCATAGGTGGGAAGAGAAACTTGGAGTTCCATATCAGTAAGATGATCAAAGGAAAAGACCACGGTTGTCAACTTGTAGTGATAGTAGGAAAAGAAAGTCAGAAGGTCATTCCTTCAGCTCTAAGAAGAGTTATAAGTACGACCTGTTGGGACTTAGACTGTGTACCAGACGTGAGAAAGCTCTGCTCGGATAAACGTGCTTACTCTTTATCCAAACTTTTCAATCCTTGTAAAAAATCAGTCCGTAGTTCAAAATTAACTGTTTAAGATAACTTTCCAATATATCGATCCTAATACGTAGCTCCCAGTTCACCTCTTAATAACTCGGAAATACATTCAATAATAAATGTTGTAATATATATATGTATATATAAACTGAAAATCAAATCTATATACGGACAAAAAAAAAGAATCACTGCAGTTCTGTACTCATGGTACAACACCGAATCTTTCCGAGCAAATCTAAATTCCAATAGGAGGCGATTTGGTGGACCAATATAGAGAAGGGTTTTCCTCACCTCCCAAACTGAAGTTAAATGTAACAAATTTCGCCTACTAATTTGTATGACACAACCCATATTGAGTAGCAGGTCTTTGTTTGGACGAGTGTCTGTTCAACCTATGCAGATAAAAATCCGCAGTTTATCGGCAACTATCAGTTGGCCGACCGACGCGTAAGGTTCTGTGTCCTTCTGGTTGCTGAGCGTGTTGACCAAGTCGGTTAATCTCAAACATCTGGTTTCAGAAGTTGTTTTTGGCTGACATAGAACCTCATAATTTTTCCAACTACACATCTTCTTTTAATAAAATTTCTCATATCGCGACTTATTAAAACAACACAAACAACACCAATGGCCTCAGCAATTTTAATTTAATTACCAGGATGCAATTTTTAATTTTAATTATTAATTTGTAATAACCTTTTCATTTAAGGTAAGTCGGAATCCCCCTATCCCACTAATGTTAAATTGATCATTTTTATGTGCCTTTTTCTCATAAAATATTAAATGTACAGACTTAAATTTTTTTCTGTATATTAATTAGACTTTTTTATTTAAACTGAAGTGAGCTTTTTCAAATATATTGTTTAGTTTTTTCAAAAACTTTCATCGTAATGTATCACTATGAATTTTTTGAAAAATGTCATTTTTTTTCACGATAACTGACTTTTACAAAAATAGTATCGGTATATTAATAAAAGTTCACTTCAGTATATATATTAATATATCAGTAATATTCAGTGAAGATTGAAAGTGCTTCCGCTGAATAGGTTCTGAGAAAATGGTACTCGCATTTTTAAAAACACTGTTTTGAGATAATTGCATTTTTATTATAAAATGTCACTTCATCGAAAAAATTATGAATTACAATCTGTATTTGCACTATTTTTTTAAATATTAGCTTATTCTCAATAACTTTTGAGACTTTTTACTTATTTCTTTTACTTAGATTTCTCAGAAAATACATGTATAGCATTTTTCACTTTTAATCTATCGAGATATTTTATAGCATTTGCATCATTTTTCTCAAATTATGCATCAATTTTTGAAGAATTTTTAGTTCTGATACATTACTGTCATCCAAGCTGACTATAAGTATTATAAATACCATGTAAAAATGTGTCAATACATGAAAATATGGCTTTGGTAATACATCATTATACGACATTTCGAAAAATTTCATTAGTGTTTTATAAATGTAAACACAATTTCTTAAAGTATCAGAATTAAAAAAATTCTTAAAATATTACATAAATGTATCCAAAACATCAACAAGAAAACTGATTTTATGTTTTTAAATAAGAAATTTGTTTATTTTTTGTATGTAACAAGTTTTGTGCAACGAAAAAGGGCATTGCATTTTGGGATATATTTATGTACCTTTTACTAAGAAACTATTGAAAGCAAAGCTTAAAAATTTGTGTGTACATTAAATAAACATTTATCTTTATACAGAAGTGAAATTTTTTTTTAAAAAAATTGATCAGCATGTTTAAAAATGTAATTTTGTAGAGTAGAATAATGAATTTTATAAAAATTTTCCTTTTCTATGTTACGACATCTGCTTTTCAGCTAAATGTCTGAGGAATATCTCAAAAATTTCACTTCAGTATATATAATATATATGCAATATAAAATAAATATTTCCAGTTCATGCATACAATTAATTTATTGAGAAAGAAGACACAAATTAAAAAATATAATCTATATAAGACAGTAAGTAATACATGATTATATGGCACTTCGAAAAATTTCTTTAGTGTTTTGTATATTCACATGTAAACACAATTTCTTTAAATATAAGAATTAAAAAGATTATATAAATATTACATAGATAGTATCCAAAACAACAAGAAAACTATTTTTGTGTTTTTAAACATGAAATTTATGATTTTTTTTTGTATATAACAAGCTTCATGCAACGCATTTTGAGATATATTTGTGTGTGCATTAAATAAACATTTATTTTTATACAGAAGTGAAATCTTTTTTTAAAAAATTGATCAGCCTGATTAAAAAAATAATTTTTGCAGAGTACCAATAAGGAATTTAATAAAATTTTCCTTTTCTATGTTACGACATATGCTTTTTAGCAAAATGTCTGAGGAATATTTCAAAAATTTCACTTCAGTATACACAAAAATATATATGAAATATAAAATAAAAATTTCCAGTTCATGCATACAGTACATTTGTGGAAAACACAGTTTAGAAAAGAAAATTTTTAGAAAACAGTAGCTTTTATATAAAATTTTACCTCATCAAGAAGATCCTGCACTGTAGCCGGTTTTTACCTTATTTTTCTTAATATTATCTTCTTTTTTTCTTTTCTTCTTTTATCTTTTCTAATTTTCTTCGCTCTTCCAGAAAAAGCATACACTGCTTTCATTAACCTTTCTCTATCAAGAATTTTCATGGCACTTACCGAATATTCTCCAGGCTCGACTCCCATTTTCTGCAGCATTTTTAATTTGGATACATTACCATCATTAAAAGAACAAACAGCATCATAAACACCAAGTGAAAGTGTTTCAATCTGTACAAATGTTGTTTTAGGAACACGTGACCATATGACA
>BMAO01024234.1:0-10293 GCA_019973975.1 Trichonephila clavata
CATGTAACACAAAAAAAATATTTCCGAAATCTACGGGTGAGATTTATACACTGGCATAAAAATTACAACTTGAAAAAATCATAGAAGAGAAAGAGAGAGAGAGAGAGAGAGAGGAACGTAAAGGAAAATAGACTTTAAAGAAATTATGTTAATTGTGAACTTAAAAGGTCGCAGTTCTAGATGTATTTTTCAAAAACTTGGGATAATACCTCGAAAAAATGACTTTGAAACATAAAGCATTACATACGTAAATTTCAGATTCCTCCGTAAAAAAAGGGGAGTGCGCGTTATACGGCGAATATACTTAAAAATTAAGCAAGATATCAATCATTGGTATGGCCAAGTAATTTTAGCGCATTTTTCACATGTTGTATATTTTACAATAATGCAACTAATGAACTTTTTACGAACAGAAAGTAGTACTATACCACTCCTCTAAACGTACTACTATTGAGCTGAAAAGGAATAATGACACAAATCTGTATCAGCACTATAAAAAGCAAAAACTAGCGAAATTCAGGAAAATTTGTAGGAAAATTCGGGAAAACTACGGGAAAATTTAAATATGATTCGGCTCATCTAGTGCACAAATGTGACCAAATGCCTAAAACCCGAGGTCAATTGGTTGCTTATTGGCTGAGAAAAAGGTACAACAAAATATGGAACGAAGACGAAATTTGCGTCCTAATAGCGCTTTTGTTCCACTACGTGAAAAACGCGCTAAAAATGCAGATTGTGAAAGTAAAAGTACGTGTTATACCCTAGATCTTACGGTATGTTTTGATGTATATAGTATTTAAAAATATAAATGAAACTTACAAGAGTTAAAGGTACGAGAGATGAAGTAGAATTTCTGGAACCAATACCACAACAGTTCTTGTCGAGAACGAAAGTAACAAGCTTGTATTCTAGAAGGAATGGCGAATTATGGCCGTTACTACTCTTTATGTGCAATAAAAATTCCTTTAACCTTCACAAAACGTCTTATCTTGATCAACTGTCGCCCAGAATGGTCAGTTCTATTTTTAGTTAGGGGTAGAAAGGATAGAAAAATACAGTGGGAAGTTCAGGCTCCTACTGAACATTTCAGGCATTATCACGAGTGATTGAGAGCAAAGGTATTTTAGCCGGACATGAAGAAACTTGTAAAAGTTCCATTGCCTGTTTGCAAAATCTGTTCGATTTCTTCTAATTCATTATAAAACATAATTTAAGTAAAATAACACGTTTTTAGCAACATTTTCTAAGAGCGATATTAATCAAAATATTTCGAAACTATTTTAATCTAAATCGGGGGTGGCCAACCTTTTTGGGAAGAGTGCCACTATTTGATAAAAAAAACAATCATGCGTTCCACTCCTAACTTTCCCAATATACAAATATGGAAAAGTGAAAAAATGTTACTTATAGGTTTATTATGGGATTTGTACACAAATAGCCCATTTTTTAATGCAAGTCTATGTAGCTAAAACTTAAAAAATATAAAGTAAATAAGACGAAAGTACAAACTTAGGTTTTATTGTTAATGGACTATTTATAAGTTCAAGGAATTAGGTTATCTATAAAATAAAAAAAAACACTTAAATAATTTAATTCAAAATAATTTAATTCAAAATAATTATTAAACTCAGTACATACTTAATGTGGCTTTTGAATTACTACTTTTTTTAACAAGTCATCTATATTAAGATTAGCTTTTGCAGACGCTTACAAAATTAGGTCAGTACAGGTGCACATCAGCTAATTTTCATTGGTATTTATTTTACTATGTTTGTAGCAGAAAATATTTATTCACTAACATATTTTAATCCAAATTTGGGGATTTTTTATCTGAGACAACCCCACTTCAATAAAATTGTAAAAAATGGTTATTTCTCTTTTCAAAATTTTAATTTTGTAAAAAATGGTTAATCTCTCAATTTTTAACCAGAAATGGTTAATCTTTTTAAAAATTTTGTAATTTTTTCAGAAAGTCTTCACGTGCCACTGTTAAAACTCTACCGTGCCACATTGTGGCACGCGTGCCGCGGGTTAGCCACCCCTGGTGTAAAACTTTAGTGGCACCGTGACACACAAGCCACGAGTTCGTGACCATAGTGACTGGCCTACAGTGGCCAAATTCATTAACAGACCCGTCGTCACATATGCTGCTGGAATATAGACAATGACTGAGAAAAATTAAGACACTCTTGCTATATATTAGAAAGAAGAATTTTTATTAGAATATGTAATGGAATTAAATGTTGTAATTATTGGAGAAAAATCAACCCCAAATATTTACAAAAAAATTCAAACTGACAGGATTTATAAAGAGAATTAAAATTGGCGGAAACATAATATGATTAAATGCCAGTGATCAACTAAAAATACCTTTTTGGCTAAAATATTAATCCTCGAAAAAAAGGATACCAAAACTTAGGTGGTGTATTCATTACCTGGAAAAATTACCGAAGACTATTATGGTGACAAATTAAAAACCCTTCGCCAAGTAGATGACGGATTGGTATGGTTTTCCGAGGAAAATCTGTCCCCTTTTGAAGTATGCCATGTCAGTAAAGTAGAATGTATACTTTCTCCCTCTTTTTATACAGATGGAATCACAAATCAAATGTTTTGAGTCCTTTCTATGTCAGCAACCTCTGTAAACGCAATACATACACAAAATACTGACACTGATAAAATTTTATTTAAAATTTTATTTAAATGGAGCTTATAAATTTTCCCAACCATAGCTTTGAATTTTAATTATAGTATTTTTATATTAAACAAATTTTATTGTTTTTTTTTCTTAAGTTGCTCTAGATAACACATTTTAGAAAATCTAAAAAAAGTTGTTGTTGCAGCTAATATTTTACAAGGATTAAAATACAGAATTTATATCTCAAATTACAGCACTGAGCGTCATAAAATTAACAGAAAAAATCCTGGAATCTTTTTCTACATTGAACATCGAGATAAAGAAATCTTTTACGTCTTACATAAATTATAATTATTTAATAAATAAATTTGGATAACAACAAAAGCGAAACCAAAATTTTCCTTTCTTTTTATTGCTTGTTTCTTTATAACGCACTATTTGTTTATTATAACATGCAAATTTTCTATTATCTGTACGATATCTCAAGACAAAATAAAAGTATTTCATCTAAAGATAAAAAATATTAATGAATTGTTGACTAATGAAGAACTAATGAAGAATGAAACTTAATAAGATAAAATTTCCCTGTAAAATTAAGAGTTAAAAAATCTTAGCGTTATGCATGTTTTTTTTATGAAAGAGATCTATTTTATGTACTTTAATTCCTCTCAATAATTCTCTTTAATTGCGGAAAAATCATTATGTAGATAACTATCAAATACTAATTGGACAAATACATTATATTATTAAAAAAATAAATTTAATACTTTTCATAATATTTTAGTTTGTTCCTTTAATAATATTTAAGGATATATTTTTTTGACATTCTTTTTTTTTCTTTTCTGGGATTTCTATCTTTCATAATTCACAAAGCACTCACTCATTTGGACTATTTGGACAAGTGCATTATACTATTAAAAAATTTAAAATTTCATATTTTCATAATATTTTTTAATTTGTACCTTTAATAACTTTAAGGAATATATTTGATGTCCTTTTTTTTTTCTTTTCATGGATTTCTACCTTTCATAATTCACAAAGCACTCACTTAATATTTGTTTAATTATTTAGAAATATTTGTGAATAGTGATTTTTTTTAAAATTCAGCATAGCATAACTTCTATTCAAATGATACTCAATCAAAATGACTTCTTATCTTTAAGTGCAAACCTTTATATGTTATTGGAAAACTATATTTTTTTTTTTTTACTTTTGGTTTTTCAGTTCTTGAAATTACTTGGTAACATTTATAACTGGGTGTTTTTCATCGCTGACGAATAAAGGCATTTTATTTCAAATATATCGGATCTAATTTTTGGTATTTGTTACTTCTTTTGATTTCCATTCATTGGAAGTTTCTTCGTGCAAAAGTCGAATCGGAACATAATTTATTCATTTGAATTGATGAGTAATCATATCGTGCTCAATACTCTGCTTTTATTTGAAGGAATTGAATGAATTCTATGATTATCATATTTTATTTTGGACATGATCATAAATTACATCGTTTTCAATTCTAAAAGACATTTGAATTTTATTTCTTTGAAACTGGACTTTCCATCATAATTAGCATTTTTCTTATTGATATAGTTTGTCGATTTTATAATGACACAGCGGATTAGAGTTGATTTCTTCTTAATTGTTGAAAACTTCAAAGCCTCACCCAAAAATGTACCTCGACATATAAATAAAAAATTTGCTTTTATTTTTCTTCATAATTGAAATATTATGATAAATTGAATCAAAAATATTGCTTTTAGCTCTTGATAAAAACTGATGGGAATGACGAAAGTATTTCATTGTTAATTTAAGGTATGCGACTAGGTTGAAAAAGTGCGTTTTATGTGTTTGATGTTTGGGGTCATTAGGAAAAGAAGAAATAAAATTATTGAGGAAGCTGGACTAACATACCTAAAACTAGAGAGTTTTTAAGTTGTTTTTATGTTATATAATTTATCTAAATTATAAAAATATTTTTAATGCGTTTTTTTTTAAGAAAAAACTTTTACAATGTGCACGAAAAACGGCATATCTCCAAAACAATGCAATCAAATTCAATGAAATTAATAACATATATGTTATGGGCCCTTCAAAGTGTAACAAACCACAGGTTTTAAGACACCTACATTTAATCACATTTTAAAGCCATTTTTAACTTATAACAAGCAGTAATTCCGATGAAAAGTCATTAACATAAAATTTAATAAAACATTTATTTATTAAAATGTTTTATATCCTGTGGTTTGTAACATTTCAAAGGGGTCTAGAAGTATATCAATGAAATTAAAATTGCATAATGTGCAATTTATTTTTATTTATGAAGCTTTTCTTAACTTTACACATTTTGTGATAATTTCATAAAAATAATTTTTTTTTCAAAAACAAAGGCTGATAAATGTTATTTATTTAACAATTATGACTTTTAAGCCTATTCAAAATCTTTAAAGCAATAAATTTATTCTGAAAACCAATTTTTGAAAAACTGCTCTCCGAACCTAGTTGGATGCCCTAACTAATCAATCAGTTCTAATACCCTTTAACTCCTTTTTGCAATTTTTTTAGGAGTTAATTATTGAAAAAAGAAAGAAAATCTCTTATTGATCGTTAGAATTTTTATAAAGTTAATGGTAATTGGGAAGAGCGGTAATGATAACTTATGATAACAAAAATATGAGACATATACTTGTAATTTCAAAGTAATTAAAAACCGTTAACAAATAGCGTCAATAACAGTACCACTATTAGTTGTCGAAACATTTCGATTTGTGTTCATTTCGAGCTTGAGTTCATCATTCAAAAAAGCTATGAGTGGATCGGCTTCTAGCAAACTGAAGTTAACATTAAAATCACCACTCAAAATCCAGGGAAGCAAGTGATAATTTTTTTTTTAAAAGAGCAGAACCACTTTCGGTGTATGGTAAAAGTGCGAAATGCAGGAAATCTTCGATTTTTTGAACCGTTTAATTCGGTGAAATGTATACGACCACCGAAATCACTGTTTATCCTTTTAAAATAAAGATTCTGCCTCACATATGTCCCCAATATCTTGACTAACAATACCTAGTCACTTGTTTGACGATAAGTAATATCCATGTGTCGAACCACAACATGTGAGTTTATCTGTTTACTATAGATCGCAACACCAGCTGTTCTGTGGCCCGGTCGTTTAAATTGTACGCAGCAATCGAAGTCAGGTATCGAAACACGTTCGTCATTGTCTAACCACGTCTCTGCCTAAAGGACTTAGATTCTCTGATCCTAAAGTGAGGAAACAAAAACAAAGATCCCACGATCTAGACCGCAGGGGATGGGGGAACCACTCCCGAATAAAGGAGAATAAAACAAAACTTCATGCAAGGGTAGCGAAGAGACACTTACAAGCGCGCTGATTGGTCAAATAAAATAGCGCACACTTCCACAACTTCCTGTTACGCATTTCCGTCCCTTTTCACGAAATCACACCCACAAATCTCTAGCAATCGAGAGGAAAGATGTTACACATAAAAAAACAATCATGCGTGCCACCTCCAACTTTTCCAATATACAAATATGGAAAAGTGAAAAAATGATATTTATAGGTTTATTATGGGATTTTTACACAAATAGCCTGTTTTTTAATGCAAGTCTATGTAATAAAAACCTAAAAATAATATAGTAAATAAGACGAAAGTACAAACTTAGGTTTTATTGTTAATTATCTATTTATAAGTTTAATCAATTAGGTTATCTAAAAATAAAAATGAGCCACTTCAATAATTTAATTCAAAATAATTATTAAACGCTCAGTACATACTTAATGTGACTTTTTTAATTACTTCTTTTTTTAGCAAGTCAACTATATTAATATTAGCTTTTGCAGACGCTTACAAAATTAGGTTAGTGCAGGTGCACATCAGCTAATTTTGATTGATATTTATTTTACTATGTTTGTAGCAGAAAATATTTATTCTCTAACATATTTTGATCTAAATTTTGAGATTTTTTTTTATTTGAGACACCCCACTTCAATAAAATTGTAAAAAATAGTTATTTCTCTTTTAAAAATTTATAATTTTGTGAAAAATGTTAATCTTTCAATTTTTAACCAAAAATGGTTAATATTTTTTAAATTATTATAATTATTTCAGAAAGTCTTCTCGTGCCACTGTTACAACTCTACCATGCCACGGGTTGGCCACCCCTGATCTAAATAGATAACGGGAAAAAAATTGGAAATCAAAATTAAAAATCTCACTAAAGTGTAATATTTAATTTGGCTTTCAGTAGCGCACAAAGAAGTTTTTCAAGGGGGATGAGTCCGGGGTTTGAATTCTACCATTCTCGTATCATGTTCAAATTCACCGTCCAACATATTGATTAGCTTACGTCGATTTTCGGGAACAAAAAACAGTATAAAATTAATTATTGGATAAATAATTAGCATTAATTAATAAATTTAGTTTTAAATAAAAATGCTTAGTTAAATTTTACGTGATGTATACATAGGGTTTTAATATAATCAATCGAAAAAAATCATAGGCTTTGGAAAGAAACCCTGGGACACCCCCTTGTGTGCACCATTGTAGTTTTTAAGTCATATAATTTATAGCAATTCTTCCCAACAGTGTTTTCTTCCAGACCGGTCAACGTTTGATAATTTTACGGCGGCCTTCTGAAGGTAGGATGTTGATTATTTATATTTAAATTGTTTTGATTTTAATTTAATTGTGTTTAAACATGCCTTCAGGGGAAAATTCAGTTGCACCAAAAAATAATTATAACATGATTTTACATAAATATAAAGTGATTTCCGTGGAAAGTCGCACAAACACGAGAAAAATACACCCCAGTAAATATAATGGAAACAATTTAATGCTCCTTGAGTGGCCTGATACCCTTGGATCCACGGTCCAAGGGTTGGGGACCACTGTTTTACGGTACTGACGCCTTTAACAGTTTAAATGAGTTTACTTTTATTTTCCGCAAACATCACGTCATAGCTATTCAGCAACTCAATTTAAGTAAAATTGAGTATTTTGACATTTCCGAACAAACAGCAATGTACAACTAACAGATTCTGAGCCTGAGACACACGTTAAAAGTTTTATGTTTTGCTAATTGACAATATTCGAAATGAATCTGCGATGTATTTCATACTTTGCCGGTTTCTCCTTAGGCATTCTATAGAATGCCTAGGCAATGTGTGAAATAGGAATCATTTCATACATTGCCGGCTAGATTTAGGCATTCTATACAATACCTAGGCATTCTATAGAATGCCGGATTTCATACTTTGCCGGTAACATATATATTGCAATATCCTTTATCTACGGCATTATGATTTACTGTAGTTTTTTTCATGCAATATTTTTTTTTCAATTACTACAGTGAAAATTAAGGGATATACATAAACGGAATACTCAACTTTGGGAAATTTAACCAGTTAGAACTAATTAATAATTAAAGATCTTCAACTGTAAAAATAATTTCATACACTGTTCACTTAAAAGTAATTGTGAAATCGTTTTCTAAGGTCTTTTTAACATACAGGAAAAAAATAAGACACTTACCTTTTGACAATAACTACTTTTTCGGAGCAAAAATGACAATCTTCTTAATCCGATCAAAATCTCAGCTGAAAACGCAATTTCTGCTATAAAGCTATTCGCCTTCCCTGCTAAAATTTTCATCATAGAACCCACGATGTCATATATCTTTGAAGAGCGGATTTAAATGAAAATATTGCTGCTAAGTATCATCAGAGTATTCATAAAAATGGCTATTCTATGTTTTTTTAAAGTGAGTGGAACTTATATACCGTCGGTAGATAAATGGTTAAACATAATTTTTTTATAAAACTACCTACAAATATTTCAGTTCCCTTAGCTTCGTGTTAAACGATTTTTACTGTGTTTGCTTTATTTATATATAATAAACTATAGTTTGAAAAAAAACTAAAAAACACGCTTTTATACTGAATCGAACTAAAAAGTAAAAAAATAATTCTTAATAAACAATAAATGATTAACGAGAAAATGAATGTCATTGTGGTGAAAGCGTGGGGTGCTTTGTACTACATTTTTACACTAATTCAGCTTTTCGGAATAGAAGTTAGAAATTATAACAATTGATATATTTATAGAACACCCCACGCTTTTACCCCAATGACATTCATTTTCTCGTTAATCATTTTATTCTTTATTAAGAATTTTTTTTTACTTTTAGTTCGATTCAGTATAAAAGCGCGTTTTTTAGTTTTTTAAACTATCATTTATTCATTGTTGAATTTATCCTTGAGTTTGATATTTGAAGCTGGAATTACGTGGCTGTGGAATTAGTCTTGCTCTTCAATGGATATTAATTAACGGGTCTGAAGTGTATTTATTCTCTCCGTTTACGAGGCCTCGGATCGTTATATTAGATTCCGTCTCTTTTGAACAGGTCAAACAAATAAAAGTGTGTAAAGAAGAAAAAGTTTCGAATTACAAAATTTTTTAATGTATCATGTTTTTTTACGGATTAAATATTATAAAATTCCTCCTTTTTGTTTTTGTTTTCTTTTTCCCATTTTCATGCATTGTTATCCACTTCCGAGCTATAGTCCGAATTTCAAGTCTCTAGCTCCTCGGAAAGTCACACAGTTTAAAATCAATTACAAAATTCCACTCGGATAGACATTAAAGAAAGCGAGTTATTAAAAACATGGTAATATTAAGTATCAATCGTTTTTTCACCTTTTAAACGTGTCCTTTCATGTTAATTCGTATAATCATTTCTAAGCGTATTGCTTTATAAAAATAAAAAAATATTTAGCAGTTAGAATGCAAATTACTTTTTTCACATACTGGAACCTTTTTTTATTTTTTTCAGAAAAATGTTTATATTATGGTTAGAAATTGCTAACACACACCCACCCTCCACTTTCTCAGATATAGAACACTTCTTTGTTTGTTTTATTTCTTTTAACAGTAAGTATATTTTATACTTGCATATATAATTAGCGTTAAATTCAAAACACAATAGGGTTACAGCTTATTCTTTTAGTCGCCAAATCTGGAAATGATATGTAAATTAGTCGCCATGTCTGAAAATGGTATATGGAACTAGTCGCCAAATTTAAAAATGATATATGCAATAAGTCACCAAATCTGGACATGATATATGGATTTGACGCCAAATCTGATTATCCTTATTCCTGACGATCCTGAAAAGGACAATGGAACAAAATTATGAAATTATTATATTGTCATCGGTCCTTGACCAGTGCGCGAAATTTCGAATGAATCTGATCTTTTTAAGAGGGTAAAAATCGAATTCTAAGATTCCGTTACATGCAAGTGAAACTTATAAAAGCGTGTTAAAAATAAGATAAGTGAATAGATAAATAATTTAAAGTGAAAATAAATCAGCTTTCATTGAAAATTAATCTTGTATTTTCACTTGATTTTGAGTTATTTCCTTAAAATTTTTAAAAAATGTGTATTGGGTTTTATGTAAAAGTTAATGTGTATGACTCCATTTTATGATTTACTGAACATTTACACACACATTTTTAAACGATACGCAGACATTGTCAGACAAATTAAAACGATGTGCTTTTGCGTTTGATAGATTGTCTTATACTCCAATTCAGTATCATGCTTAATAGTTAAGATTAAATTGCATTATAAGCATCT
>BMAO01024236.1:0-19666 GCA_019973975.1 Trichonephila clavata
ATTAAAATGCGTAAACCTGTTAAAAGTATGCTCACTGAAAATTTGAAGATTATATAATAAGTAGTTTTTGAGAAAAAGGTACATACAGTGAAAAATATCACATTTTGAGAAAATAGGCTTTAAAGTTAAAATTTGTCATTTTTGAGCATTTACTTTTTTTAGTACTTTCCAGAAGCATATGAAACATTTTCTTTACCCTCTGCTTCTACAACAGACGTTCCATTATTTTTAACAATTTAGCCTTTTTTTAATATATCTAGATGCTTTCGTTGAGCTACACGAATCCTTCATGTACCTAATTTTTTGAAGCATGACGCACAGTTATAACTTGGTTTACTGTTACAATGTTTTAAGATCATTAATTTTGTTATATGTCTCATATTGAAATTCTCAGTAGCCATATTTACCCCTAATTTTAGAGTTTTTAATTCCACAAATGTAAATTTTGGAATCACTGATCATATAGTGTTATTAACTGACTTATTTGGACTCTGGGTCTTTCCGTATAGATATTTTCTTAATAACATAGGATCAACTAGATCTTTAAAAATTGGTTTCATTTAATGCATTGTGGTATGTAGCACGTGTATGTATTTATGATCACTGTGCCTTTCGTTACATTCAGCTTCTGCCTTTTGAAACTAGGACCATAAATTTATACCCTCAGGACACAGTCCATTTTGAGGGCTATCGTTTGAAGACAGAAAATGAAAATAAACAACCCAAAGAGCAGTTTTCATACTATGTAGGTAAACTATCCGTGAGTCAGTTACGACCACTTAGGCTTTTTCCGTCACTTTTTTTTCTCTGTTTTTCATTTTAAGATCCAAAAGACGTGTACCCATACACTTTTAGAAATGCCCAATACCCTCTAAATTTTCCACTAGAACATCATGTGAATTTGCGCTCATCAGAAATTTATGCAAGGAGAAACACAGGAGATCCTAGCAGAGCTCATTCGATGCGCGTCAAAGAGTAGCTTCGTTTAAAAAATAAATAAAAATACTTCTAATTATCGTATTTCCTCATGTCATATATCATTTTAAACTGAAATATTTGAAATTTTAAAAAATATAAAAAAGTGGAAATCGATAATTTTCAAATATTCATGTGCCGGACCACATTAAAAAATTTTCCCTTCTAATAATATTCTTAAAACAATTTTATACGTATATTCTCTAATTCAGATGACAGTAAATATTTTTTTAAAATATACGATATTTCCGAATGTAGTCGGGTGTGTCTTAAGGTTAATAATATTTGTACCTTTCCTTTATAATCTAATGAAATTCAATGATACTAAAATGTTTCGTCAAATTGAATTTTGCTTTGCATTTTTCTTTGAACAATATTTTGTCTGAATTTCTTTTTCGTTGTTTATAGATACCATCTATATAAAGAAAATTCTCATGAGCAAGAAATGCAGTTATTCCTCTTGCAAAAGAACAATGTGTACCAGAGAATATAGTCAGAATTTCTTCCATTATAATCTTTTATTTCTTTTTTCCAAAGTAAAAACCTAGTCATCGCCATCCACTGCACAACTTTTATTTCTTACCTCATTTAAATTTGTCTCCCATCTTTCAATCTTCCTTGGTTTTTATTTCTATTAGTCCGGTGAGCCCAATAAAACTACTTGTCTTTTTTCCTTTTGAGAGATAACAATACATTTCTTTTAAGCTATTTGTCTTTTTCTCCAAGTCTTCTCATGATGGGTTTTCAGTATTTTTCTTCGTTTTGAATTCTTTATGGTACTTTAGGGAAAAAATTACGCCCATCTGGAATTCGTTTGATTTTTCTGATATTCTTTTATATATCCAACAAAAAAGCCACTGACTGACTTCTATCTAAATACTTTAGATACACAAACATATAAATCTAAAAAGAAATTACGATTTGTATACATGTAAATACAATATAATTGTTAAACTATTATTTACGATTTTGAATCTTTTGTTAATTATATAGTTGTAGAAGCTTAAATGCAGATATCTTATAGGATATAATTCTGTTTCCTATATGTATAATTATTTGTACTCCAATGATAGTTAATTAACTTTAAGGACAAAAAGGGAAAACTAAACATTTTTAAACAAATCTGAATAAATTGATTTGTGCAGAATAAAAAAAAAATTTCAGCCTTACTGAATGCATTTACTAATGACCCTACTTATTCGAACCTATGCCACCATCGATTCTAAGCCGCACCCCAAATTCTCAACACAACTTCGTGAAGAAATTGAAAAAATAGCGTAAAATGGTTTACCAGTATTCGATATTTATAGGAAATTAAAAAAATTAAAAGAATTACTAAGAACTGAATAATCAATTTATATTTTATCAGTATTAAAAACTTTTAAATACATACATGAAACTGCAATTGCTTTTTAACCGTCAGTATCGTGTTCAATATCAAAAATTTAACGAATTTTTCTGCCTTCGATTCTAAGCCACACATGATTTTCTATAGCACTAATATTGGGAAAACAGTGTGGCTTAGATTCGAAGAATAGAGCTGTTATTATTATTCCTACATTTGTCTTCTACACACAAAAGATTTAAATTATTAATAAGTTACAATTACATAAATGACTCGCCTTTTGGATAAAAACAAGGGAGTGTCACACAAACTTTATATATAAATGAAACTCTAGTAAGAAGAATTAAAAAGTAAATTCCCCCCAAAGAATTTTTGACAATAATTACACTTGAAATTTTATTTACTTTCATTTGAAGATAAGTAACACTCTGCTAAGAATATTGTTTAAACAAAAATTGCAAAAAAAGTAGTGCTAAGCAATATTTTCACAAGAAATTTCAATATTATTTAAAACAATGCTTAAATTCTATTTAGATTCGCATAGAGAATATTTGTAAAGTAAATTGTAGCCAGTAATTCTTAATAATACAGCAGTAGTATCCTTTTCGAATAAATCGTTAATATTCTCAATTGTACGTTTCAAATAAAAGAATTCATTTGTTTACCTAAAAGAATTCTGTAAAGGTAAAAAATCGTTTGGATGTATTTAATTTGCGTTGTAAGTGGCAATTAAGTGTACTTTTACTGACTCAACGTAATTAAATAAATCAAGAATAATTGGTATTATTTAGAATCTGTGATAAATTTTCGTCGCTTACTGGTAACTACCAGATGTATAATTGACGATGTTTAGTAACAAATAATGTTGTACAGATTTTTTAATTGAATCCAATGATTGATAATTAACATTTTTATCATTAATCATTTTTGTAATATTGAGATTTACGCGAAATCATGGTGACAATTAACAAATTTTAAAAACAAAAAATTTCTGTCTGGTTATGTCAGTGCATGGTTATCTTTATATCTTTTTCACACTTAAATGCTATAATAAATGAATCATTCCGTCAAACTTCACATTTTAGACTATTTTAGACTTTTATATTTCAATAAAAGCTGTCATTTTTCATCATTAATTTAAAATATTCAAATGATCTTCTTTTGAATTACATGAGTTTGGAATGTTTCTCCATCTTGATAAGCAAAATTTCCTTAAAGCAAAATTTCTTTCTTTTTTTTTTATATTTAATAATCTTAATGGTGCAAGTGATAGACTATATTATTATTTTTTCGTTTTATTAATATTTTGCTTTGATAGATATTTAATTAACGGCTCTTTTAAATATTCTGACGATGACTTTAAGTCAAGAGGAGAAGTAAGAAAATGATATCATAATTTGAACGTTCAGAAGAACAAAAAACAAATTTTCAAATCAATTGGAGACAACGATTAAACATTCGTAGGGAGTACTCTGTTATTTTTTCAGTTTATTGCATCGTGTAATAATATATTATTGTGTTTTCTCATATATATTTTGTTATTCGGTAAGTAACGATAATAAAGTTTGTTCAATAATAAAGTATATTTGAACAAATTGTAACATATGGGAAATACTCTCGGATCCGGCTAGAGGTGTGGGAGGAAGTGAAGGAGGACTCGCCATAATACTTTTCAACTATTTATTCTCTCAGCACACACTAAATATCAACAAACACCATTCAAGTATTCAAACAAGATGAGATGTTCCGATTAAGAGCAAGAGAGAATTTAACTACGAGAGATGCGAATTCTTTGAAGACTTCTATTAAATTGAACCTTCTTTTATGAATCAATCCACTACTCTAATATTTACTTTACAATTTGGCTATGGTGACCAATCGTCACTTAAATATCTTCAACTATTTAATGCCCGAAACGCGCTATCAATGTTTACAAATACCTGATCGGTAGATATCTTTCCTTATCGTCAGCTTCTCTGTATTTCAATCTCCAAGTAACTCCGTCTATCCCTCTATTCATCTATTCCTTTATATCTCTAGCTAGAAAATCTATTCTATGTATATAACTGACCTAATCTGCATATCACTGTTTCTTCTTCCAAATAGGGTTGGTTGTGAATGATATCCCATAGATTTTCCAAGAGGATTAGTTGAAAGACGCGTATAAATCCTTCAATAATGAAAGCAAAAATATGATAATGGCACATAATTTTATGGGAATAATTCTATTCTAATCTCATACAATTTCAAATATCTCTGCATTTTTGTTTAATTCCTTATAATTTTTAATAATTTTATATCTAAAACAACTAAAAAACGTATAATTTATAAGTGTTAATTTTGGATACTTAACAGTATAAATATCAAAATGATTTTTTTGTCTAATAATTATTGAATTTGAAATAATTCTAGACTTTAAGTTCAAATTACATTATTTTTCCTCGTATTGCTTTGTTTCTTAATTCTGAAAAAAGAAACACGTGATAGCATGTTTTGTGGAAAGCCTAGGATATTAATTTCCGTGCTGTATGTCGTTTATCCTCTTAATTTTCATGCAGAAAAAGAGGAAATCAAAACATAATACTTTATTGCTGATTATTAGAATTGCAGCACCATGAAGTAAAGCAAATACAAAAAAGATATTTACTGTACGGAATCAGTATGGCATGAAGACACTTAATTTGTAAGCTATTTGGGGGCTTACAAGGGTGTGAAATTGGTAGAAACAGTTGCCACCCTTGGCCGCCTACCAGATTAGGCATGGAGTCGAACTGGGCTTGGATAATGGAAACGGTAAAATTATTCCATGCTGCTTCAACTTTATGCCACACTTCATCAACCGTATCAGCTGGAAAAGGGTGGTGGTCCAGTCTCTCAGTGCGCCAAGTTCAGATGTTTTCAATGGGTTACAAATCTGAAGACCGTGCAGGCCACAGTAATAATCGAATACCCTTAGTCGAGGAATATCAGAACATGATGTGCAACATGGGGTCTTGCATTATCTTGGGAGAAGAGGATGTTTGGTAGGCCTCGACGATAAGGCACAACCACTGGACGTAAGATATCAGAAATGTACCGATGTGCGTTCAAATTACCATCGATCCGAACTAGAGATGTGCGTGTCGCCTACTCATTGGTTGCCCAAACCATCACACCCAGTTCATTGCCTCTATACTGATAAAGAAGGCAAGCAGGCGAGGAGCGATATCCTCGAAGACTCCAGGCACGTAAACGTCCATCAGAACAATGAATGCAGAACAGGAATTCGTCTGAAAAGACGACGGTGTACCACTCCTGAATCCAGTTTTGTCTTACGACGCACCAGAGCTGTCATCTCTCTCTATTCTACATAGTCAAAGTTTAATATCCCCCTTGTCTACCCTGAGACCCGGCTAAAGGTGTGGGAGGAAGTGAAGAACGATTCGACATGATAATTTCCAATTATTTTATTTAGCACTTTAATCAACTCAAAAACAATTCAATGAATCAAAATACATAGGATGTTTCCGATCAGTCAACAGAGAGAGAGGACGAGAGCCGCGTTTTTGGAGAATACATTTAATAAATTAGCCTCTTTAAATTAATCAAACTTCTACCTCAGTATTGTCTTACACGTTAGATATGTAACTATTTGCCTTTTAAACCTCTTTAATAAATTAAATATCAAACGTATTATAAAGGTGACTAATACCTGAACTGTAGGCAGTCTCCTTATCTATTGACTTAATCCTTCAATTTCTTTATCCATATCACCTTCCTGTCTTTATTCTCTCTCACATGAACTTTCTATCCTTTTTCCGTATTTCTTCTCCGCACTTGTCACCTTTAGTCAATTAACTTTTGAACCCTCTAACTTTCTAACTCAAGCAAGTGAACCTAAACTACATATAATGAACTTAATTTGTATATCACGTCTTCTTAGGAGAAGATTGATATTTTTCATGGCCCCAAAGATTACCCAGGAGGGTTAGTGAAATGCCGTGTATAGATACGTCACAAAAGGAAGCCCAAGTAATGACCTCCGTACTGACAATCCAAGCTGTTAACGTCGTCGCACCGTACAGCTTGCTGCAAACATGCCCATTTTCTGACTAATGGACCGTATTGTGGTAGACCAATCTCACAGTATTTCTGTTTTCTCGAACGTTAGTCAGGAGATGGAAGGGAGATCCTGCATGTGTCTCAACAACCCATTCATCCCCTATTTGCATGACAATGGTTGAATTCTGATCAGAGCGAAGGGCGATATTACGGAACGATAAACTGCACTTTTTATATGTAATGATCCTGCCTCTATCGAATTCCAATACTTACTGGTAAGTATTTCTTCTTTTTATTCGAGGCATAACACGATATTCTAGGCAAACTCTAACAGAGCGTTACAGAACGCTTTTCAAATGAGAAATTCACTAAATAACTTTTCTTTTATGTGGTGTCTCAGATGTTGATTCTCCCTCATGCGTCGTCTAAATGCACTAAAATACTAATCATTTGCATATCCCAGCCTCTTCTTTTTTTCATTCGATTTTGACATTTGTCAGATCATTCATTCCTTCATAGTGTTGTACAGCAGAGAATATATTATACTTAGGTGTAAAATAAATTTCTAAAATAAGGTTTTAAAATATAGCTTTTCTTACATAGGTATGGGTCTCAGGTAACGGTAACGGTTATATATTTAACGTGGAATCTTAGAGAAAGGGAAGACTTCTATTCAATAATGACTTTTTGAAACTCTATCAAGAAAAATGAAAATTAGAATAACAAAACCTCATTCCTTTTAGTCTCTATTATTAAAACAAAAAATTTTCCTTAACACTTGAATCTAATTCAATTATTTCGAGCTATTCGAGCATTGATATAGTTTCACTTCAAAAATTCCTTTTAGGTTTATAAAACAAAAATAAGACAGATCATGATTAGCTCATTCTATTAAGTCCTTTTTCGTAATCGGAAATTCGATTTCAATGCTACGAGTATTCACAATAAAAACTTTTACTTCCAGCAATTGTTTTGTTTCCTTTTAACTTAAAAAAAAAACTTTTTATCAAGACAATAAATTGTAACTCAGGAAGTCCTTTTCTCATCAACATTATTTTAATAAAATTATTCTTTTAAATTAGCATCCAGTAAAATGTTTCCGGACAATGGTTTAAAGAAATTAATGTGAGCCTCTCTGAAAAAAAGAGAGAGAGAAGCAATATTTGAAATTCAAATGAGGTTATTTTAATAAATGAATGCCGCGTCTCATTCTATTTTCCAGAATCTTTTTAGTTTTAAGATGTCGCAAACATCTTAATGCAATCATTCAGAACTGTTTTATGAATATTCTGGGTATTTTATAATTGTTAAACTGATAAAATAACGCACTCTTTCATTTTAGATTTCATTGTGTTATACGTCAGTTTTGTGTATGAATAACAGTATTGGAAATTACAAATGATTTTGTATAATGCATTGTTGAATTTCAAATCGCGAACAATTAATTATTTTAAATTTAAAACAGTCAGATACACAAAGCTGGTAACTAAATTCAATTATTAATTTTTTTTCTGAAAAAATAGGTAATTAATTTTGTTCTCATAATTGTAGAACAACAAAAGAATTTCATTATTGTTTAAGTTGATAAAGTTCCGGGTAATTACTGAATTACTTGCAAGTTGTTGTATGCTGATATGCTAAACAGACATTTTCATAATGAAGGTGCTTTTAAAAAATTTAATTCAAGCAATAGCGAAATTCTTAATCGAATTTCTGCTTTTTATAAAAAAAAAACTAGATTTACGTATTTCGGATATTAAATTCTCTCAAATTTTCCCAACTCCAAAATTTTATAAAAACCCTATTAAATTTAGAATTATAAAGAATGGCTTTAAAATTTATATTACACTTCCGGGTAAGAAGTTAAAAAGATTATTCAATCCATATTAGACAATATTGATAAATCTATTATTGTTAAGAACAGCATAGATATCATTTAGTATATGCAAGGTAAAAAAAATTATCTCTATCCATACCTATGAATTTGATGATTTATTTAACGCCATAGATATTGGAGACATGGTAAAAATTCTCAAAATAGCCTATAACAAATATTCTTTGAATAAACTAATTAAGTATGATAAATATCTTTCTATTATTCAAATAGTACTATATGAAAATTATATTTTTCATAATAACTCTTATTATCAGCAAAGTAAAGGTCTTCCTCAAGGAGGGCCTGCAAGTAATTGTTTGGCCAATATTTACTTGCACTTTTATGAATATGACAGCATTAGTTTCGAATCTTGTTACTTTTTAGATACATAGACGACTTAATTATACTTAGTAATATGGTAGATTATGTTCCTAGTTTAAATTATTATCCAAAATATCTGAAATTAATAAAACCCAATTACAATAATGAGTCTGCAAACTTTTTAGACCTTCAATTAAATGTTAAGAATAATCTACTAATTAGTAATATTTTTGATAATAGAGACTATTTTGATTTTAACATCATAAAAATTTCATTCTGGTGCAATAACCTACACCTATCTATTTTTAGAAATGTTATTTTAAATTTTATAAAAAGAAACAATGATTTAGTTACTGATAATGATTTTAAACAAAGAAATTATAAGCAGTTCTGCAATAATTGCTTGGATTACAACTATCCAAGTAAACTCATTTTTAAATATATTCTATGTTATCTTAACTCTTTCTAATTCTTCCTTTTTAATTTTTGAATATAGTTCTTGTTAATTTTTCTCCTTCCAATTTTTATTAATTTCAATATGATATCATTTGCTTAGTTTATTTACAATAAAACAATCTAGCTGGCGCCATTATTTTTTGTTTCTGGTTTAACACTTCAATATTAACAGGTCGTTTGACGTGCGTGCTTGACAAAGGTACATGGCATTTTTTTCTCCTATGGTTAGCATTCTTTCATGTAAGTTTATGCTTAGATTTTCCTTAACAAAATTATTTTTATATTCATCTCTTTGTAAGAAACCTTTCGTTTCGTAATTTTATTTCATTTTTCTGTCTGTTGCAAAATACACAAGTGTTAGTTTTAGGCCTAACATTCAATATGGCTCTGTTTTTTCTATTATTTCGAAAATTTCTGCTGTACGAGGAAGGTGGATCCATAAAGTATACTTAACCCTAATTTGCTGGTCCTAATTCAGCAACAGCTTTAGAATTCCTAATGGGTCACCATTTTGGTCCATTGACTCTTTTGGTTTCGTTATTTTAAAGTATTAACTCTGTTTCCTGCAACACATACGTTTATTTAAATCTTGTTCAATATACGTTTCCACCATTTTTTTATAGTTATGTCTTAAAATCTGGTTGATAGTTTAGTCTTGTTACTTTTTCAATTTATTATACATATACATATATATATATATATATATATATATATATATATATATATCAGGTTTGAAAAGATTAGCTTTAAAATTAAGGGAGTAATAAATAAAAATAGAGCGAACTCTTTATCATCGCGTAAGGATTTGTGGGTAAGTAAGCCTATTTAAAGGTGGAACGAGCGCTGACGAGGGCGTCGCGTACTGGAGAGAAGTAGCTGGTGAACTCCTGGCCGGATCACCGTCTATTGTTCTATAGTATGGCGCGCCAAAGGGACGCCATGTTGGATAGTAGATTATTATAGAAAAAATAAATAAGAGTTAACACTAGAAGATGTCTCATCATTTAACCCGCAGGCCCGGGGCCTGTCATATATATATATATATATATATATATATATATATGTATGTATGTATAATAATGTTTTTTTTGTTTCATATGTATTTTTCTCTTACATTGGCTTAACTTTCCAGAATCATCAAAAACAAAGTATCTGAACAATGGTACTCGGAATCATGCTTCTTATGGAATCATGCTTCTTATGCTTCTCATTTTTTATAAAGGCAATTTTTTTCTGTTTTTCAAATTTAACTTGGGCATAGATTCATATAAATAAAATATCCTCTACACTGACATATTTGTATTCAATCTATGGAAGCAATAAAATTACAGTTATGTTAGTTAATTTAAAATTGTTATATTCTTCAGGGTAAACTAACCCAAACTTTAGCAAAGTTTGACAGTGAAATTTTATGCCGAGGAGACTTAAATACGAAAGCAGTTTCATTAAAAATATCTTTTATTGTTTAAATAAGTATAAAGTCAATGTGCTCGTTACTGGAGCAATCAAAATAATAAGTTGAGTGTTATAAAAACATAGTTCACACAGAAAAATAACATTACCAGACCTTGGTCAACCGATTCGAACCTTTCCTTCTAATGTCTAACATCTAATCATCTTAAAAAAGCGAAGCAACAAACCAGTTGCATACGTCTAACATGTCTGCAGTCGAAGAGCTTACACCACTTCTCACATTCCGTCTGAAATCCACGATCATATCTCAACCAACTTCGGTCTCCTTAATACTTACACAAGCCAAGTATAAAAATAGTTAAATTTGCATTGCAGTTGTTGCCAACTACTAATCACGAAACTCGCAAAGAGGTCGGGTTCGGATCCGCATGTTCACTTGAGATCATGGCGCGGGATTGGAAAAACTTAAGGACACCATCAGAATTTGGATTCTAAAATAAATTTCTGCATGAATCTTTTCCAAATGTCTGACAAAAATGATACCTTTTCCTTCTAATCAGCATTATTTCAAATAATTTTACTTTAAAATCATCATTTTTTCAAAAAGGGTTATGTCTTTGTACACTTAGACTGAAAATTTTGAAGACAAAACTAAAGCTGAAAAAATTAATCTGCATATATTTTGAGCCAACTTTTTTCTTTGATTGAAATTTTTATTGTTCTTAACATTTTTGATTTCTAATGTAAATTATAAGGGAAAATGATTAAATAAGCATTTAATTAAATAGATGTTGCAATGAAATATGTGTTTCATGAAACCTGATAACTTAAATTAATGTTAAAACATACTTATTATATCTAAATTAGGATTCTTTTTTAAAAATTTATTCCACTGAAAGTAAAGCTCTTATATAAAGGGAAGTATGACATGAAATTCGTTAATTGTGATTAGTTTAAAATCAAAATAAAGAAATTTAGACAGAAACTAAATATACTAAATTCTTATGATTCCAAATTTAATTTGAAATAATTTAAAAAACCAATGTATCCAATTCAGATAACAGAATTTACGAAAAATAAAACATAAGGGTAAGTTTTCTCAGACATCTAAGAATTAAAAATTTATTCCATTCGAATAACCCGTTCTTCTGATAGTCACGTTCTACAAAAACGTTCTAACCCTCGCTAAAGGTCAAAAGTTTCTCTTGACTATGCTTCGAAATTGCATCATAGAGAAACACTTCAAACATTTTGCTTGTTTATTTGGCAATTTTTCATTACGATAACTCTGAAAATGTTCTCTGTATTGGAAATAAACATCGATTCTACAAAAAAAAAAGAAATAAATGAATTTTGGATGATAGATATATTTTATTTACTTTTGAATTTAAATACATTTTGCAGAATACTTTCTCAATTATTATTAACAGTAAGTAATTCATATTTTTCATTGAGTGAGTAACATGGGGGGGGGGGTAGAAGCATGATCAAAAATATTTTGAGAAATGTATAAATTTAATATGTAATACTTCAGAATTTATTACAAAATTTTTTACCTATTTTGTGGAATACTGGATTTTTCCAATATTCTCCTACGAAATTTTTTCCCATTAAATAGTTACATTATTACGATTAATAGTGTTATTAATTAATAGTTAGATTATTACTAGATAAATTCTTTCCATTAAAGAGTTAATTATTCTCCGTTCTTAATCATTAATAAATGGAAATAAATCTTAATAAACTAATGCTTATATTGTAATTATACAAATTAATTCCATATATTACACTCATGTCCATAAATTAAGCATAATTCAGAATCACACAGAAATTGAACTCTAAAATAAAAATTTCACCTATAGAATTATCACACACATCTTGAAGAAGAATATGCAAATTACAGGAAACCACCAGATGGCGCGGATAGTATGTCCCAATGACGAGAGTGTAAGAGAGGGGTATATAAGGAATGGTGGAAAATAAGAAAAATTGTTCACAAGCGCTTTAAAAGCCTTTCAGTGCAATAACCGCATAGTTATTTCACATAGAAAGCATTTGGATGATTTTTTACGTGGTAGAATTATCGGACAGCTGGAACATGGACGTACCCAGCTGGAAATATCCGAGGAACTTGGAATCGCCCAGAGTGTCATCTCCAGGCTTTGGCAAAGATTCCAAGATGATGGTAATGTGAGTAGATGTTAGAGTTACAACGCCGAATGAGGACCGGTATTTGGCAGTTACTGCCAAAAGAAACAGACGGAGCACAGCATCAGACCTGTCTCGTCAGCTCTCTTCAGCTACCGGTACGACAGTTTCAAGGCAAACCGTGTACAGACGCTTAGGGCACATTGGTCTATATGCTCGTAGGCCTGTCAGATGTGCTCCCCTTACCGCAACTCATTGTCGCCTGCGATTAACCTGGAGTAGAGAACATGCATTGTGGACACCGCAACAGTGGTCTTGTGTGATGTTTTCCGACGAGTCCAGGTTTAGTTTGCAGTCTGATTCTCGCCGGACTTTCATATGGAGAGCGCCAGGTATCCGTTACCACCAAGAGAACATCATTGAACGACACCGTTACGGTGGTGCAGGATGGCTCGTTTGGGGAGGAATTATTCTTGGTTCCAGAACTGACCTGCATGTTCAGAGTGTAACGATGACAGGCCACATCTATCGGGATGTCATTCTGGAACAACATGTACGTTTGTTTCGGGGCGCCATGGGTGCTGAATTTCTGTTTATGGATGACAACGCCCATCCTCACCGTGCAAACATTGTAGACGAATGCCTTCAATCGGAGGATATCACCCGTATGGATTGGCCAGCATACTCACCGGACTTGAATCCAATAGAGCATGTGTGGGATATGCTTGGCCAACGAATTGCAGCCCGTCAACCTCCTCCCACCGGAACTTTGGAGGGCATTGCTTGATTAGTGGTGTAATATTCCCCAAGATCAGATTGATAATTTGATACTCAGCATGCGTAGGCGTTGTAAGGCCTGTATTGCATCGTCCGGGAGACATACTCCGTATTAACCATCATACTAACCATGTTATACTGTTTTTTGTAAATAGGTTATTTTTGAAATTTGCTCCAGGGAGTAAAAATCGCAATTTTTATTAATTATGTCAAACATGTAACATCTTTTTTGCTGTTTACCTTTTGTTTAATAAATAGACTTTACAAATAAGTCAAATTTGTTTTTCTTCTGTCTCTTTCTTTGCCTGAACTTCATCACCTTTAATTTATGGACATGAGTGTAAAATGATCAATTTAATTTTCCTTTTATACATAATGGTATAAAATTTCCAGTAGTTACATCACATATTTGAAGTAACATAAAAATAATAGGGAATAATAAATAGTCACGCTGGTACGAAGAGTGCTTAGGAAATAAATATAAATAATGTACTAAAACTTTTAAGTACAAGATATTCTATTTTAAAACGAGTTTTACCAGCACAGAGTCCAAGTAAATTTAATTTAGTACAATATCTGACACTTATAGCGGTTTACTAATTCTAAAAGTGTTATAATTATAAATAATGTCTTGAGAATGTATCTTGCTAAGCATGAATAGTTTCATGCTTAAAGATCTTTCTAAATTTTTTAGAAATGTCTGGACACTCCGCTTAACTATCCTTTTAGCGTCCATAGGGCTATTCATTAAGACTAAAGTACTTACTTGGTTATTAAAGCTGTTATCAGAGCTCTAAATCTCTTTGTAAATTTAAAGTATAAAGTTATGAAAATTGATGCATATATTAAATCCAAAAGGTCCTCAAATATGGAATAAAAGTTCTGAGAGTGACTATGAACTGTGATTTTCATTGAATGAGAATGATTCTAAATCAGAAAATCCATCTGTATCTTGTTGTGAAGCAATGCAAACAAAACAAAACAAACATTTCTCTTTTACATCTGTAAACCATGCTATCTGCCTCATACACTAATATAGTCACTTGAAATTAGTAAATTATAATATAGATGCCAACCATTTTTTTATTGGGAACACATTTATAGCTCATGCACCACAAAGTAGCCCACGGGGGCTTACACAGAAGTAAGCGTGAAGCACACTCACAAAAGAAAGAAGGATTACAACACAAACATCCATGCCTTCTTCAGGATTCGAACCCAGGCTCTAAGGCACCGAAATCACCATCACTAGCCACTATACCGGATGGGTGGTGGTCCCAACCATAAAAGCAGTTTTTTCTATCTATTTTGAAGCATAAAATTCACAGATAACTGCGGTTTTTTTGTGCAGTATTTTTTTACGCAAAAGTTAAATTATAAGCCAAAGCTCTGTAATTCGATTACAAAAGGTTTGTTTTGAGTCAATTACCCTAACTAACCTGACTTTATTGTACGTAAAATTTTTAACGATTAGACACGAGTTTCAATCATTTCATTTGCAATAATATATTGAGACAGAGTTAATTAACAGGTATACACCAAAGAATTTAAGAAAAAAACCTGATCTTGTATAAGTATTCTTTTGAATGTGGACTGGAAATGAGCGGGTTGATAAACGTAGAAGGATTCGAAAAAAAAACAATAAATGCAAAAAGATTAATATTAGTGCATATTTGCGTGGGTAAGGTGAGCAGCCGACGATTTCAATTGTTTGAATAATAACAATAGACCCTTTAATGGACCATGACATATTAGATTATTTATTAATATATATTATAATAGATTATTTACAAACACTCGTTATAAATAAGGTTTACAGCTCTCCAGAAATGGCTTTCTAAACAGTTCCACTATCAAGAACTCAGACTAGAGTCGTGGGTAGCCTAGTGGTTAGAGCATCGGACGCCAGACCGGAAGGCCCGGGTTCGATGCCACCAAATACTCTCCGAGTACGGGCTTGTAAAATCAGTAGGTCCAAAAGGTGTCGCCCTCTATCGTGAGCAAAATCATATTGTCACCTTCATGGGCTCAAAGCTTAGGCTAAAGGACAGGCGTAAATCTAGCCCGTTGCCATGATAAATTTCGTGGGCCTTGATCTGACTACGTCGGACAGGTGGCATGAGCAACAGAACTCAGACTGATAGTCTTACTAATCGCAGCCAACACCCACGACTGAGCTTGCTCTTGAACTGGCTCAATCTTTGTTTCAAAGCTCCTTTTTATAACCTCTAGAAATTTCTATGAGGATCAATCCTTGACCCTTCTCTATGATTCCTTGACGATATCATATTTTTCTTTAAACTTGTCACCAATCTGGTAACCTGTTCCCATCTACTGGGGTGAAAGATTTTATTTATCAAGTACTTGCTAGGATGCAAACTTTAAGTGTAAAATCCAATTTTCCCACAAGGAGAGTATCACGGCGTGGAAATAACATACGTGGCGTGTTTTATGAAATCAGATCAACTTCGTACATGTATATGGAAAAAATTTTACGCAGCTCAGAAATAAATAGTTTCAGAGTAATTAATAAACTTATCACAGTTATTAAGGCTCAAACAATTTTACATTGAAAAAAATATACTTTAGAAAATTGTTCAACTACAAATACAAATTTCATATTTGTTTCGTTTTAATCATCCTCAGTATTAAAAATGCTAACAGTTTGGATTATTTTAAATAAACATTTAATCAAAAACTCTCAATGAAAGTTAATTAAATAAGAAAGTAGATAGAAACACTATTAAACACCATTCAATGTTCTGAGTGTTGCACAATAATTAAAAAGAAAGATATTAAAAAAAAATGATACATTTATTTAGAAATCAATGGTACAGTATTCATTTGCTTCGGCTATTACTGGTTTCTGAATTGCTAAAGAAATATCACGTTCAACAAATACGATTTCCGTTCCTACAGGCCATTTTAACACAGAATATGCTTACAAAATATTCCGAAAACGCATCAGTAATGGCTTCATAACAGAATACTTAACTTATTCCGATATTCTGCTTTGTAAATATTTTATTACAAAAGTTATGTAAAAGAACTACTGCAGTATAAGCCCATTTTGACTTTCAAATTGTAGGAAAAAGAAATTAGTTTGGAGAGTTTTAAGAGCAATTATAAAAGAAAAAAAATGGACTTGAATCAATACAGTTCCTTGCCGATCGAAATATATTCCTCGAAATATGCCTTAATCATGCATTATTAAAGAAGTACAGGACAGTTTTGATTAATATTAAATAGAATAATAAAGAATTTGTGTGCATTATACAAACAGCCAAGTTCATAAATATTTTATTCATTTTCTTAAAGTACGTGATAAGCGGTGGGTAAAGTTTCAAATCGATGCTATGAATATTTTAATCTGAGAAATATTATTGAAAATAAAAAGAAATTCAGTGCATATTATTCTCTAGTAAGAAGCAGTTAATAAATTTTATAGGAATAGTTTAGTATAATTTTTGATTCGCTCTTTTATAAATAATAATTTTCTGTTACTTAAAAACAGTATAAAAAGTAAAAAGGATCACTTAGCAAAAGTTCTTAAACTTTTCTGAAAAATGCATTTAAGAAAAATATATACTTTACCATTGAAAGAATTTAATGATCAAATATATTTTTTTCGAATAACTAAAAAATTATTTAGTTAAAAAATTTCAAATTAATTTAGCGTATAGCTAAAAAATTTTAAATTAAATATTTAAGATGCACTGAGTAAATCAATTTTATTTTCACAATGAAAAAAAGTTTATTTCAGATAGAATTTGTTAAGATAAATAGAATTATATTTGTTGTTTGTAAAAAAAGCAAAATGTTAACTCTATTTCTATTCTACGTCATTTTTAAAACATGCCTGTTTATATTACTGTTAAAATTTAAGTTACCCTGCCTAAAGATTTTCCTTGAAAGACAATGTGAAAAAGTACTGTTTGCTTTTCTATATCTGAGAAAAACTCTAAAATTAAACTCGATTTTTCCAAAAATTTGGTTTTATCATGTGACTTTAATAAAACGATTAATTAATAAAATCTATACATATAAGGGGGAAGAGTGGTTCACTCACTCACTCATCTTGGAATCTCCAAAAATATTTGACCCATAGACATGAAATTTTGCAAGGATGTTCCTTTCGTTGAATATAGATCGGCTAAGAACTGGTTTTTTGCGAAAATCGGACGGTTGAGAGGGAGATATAGACAAAAATATTAGTGTATAATAATTGAATGTACAATTCACTATTCAAGAAAGTATATTTATTTTTTTAACTTGGAAACAATAAGAATATAGTCAAACCATAATTTACCTAGTTCCTAATTAGCGAATTTTCTTTCCTTCTATTAAAATGAAGACAAAGAAGCCCTATTTAACGAATGATATAAATCCCAAATTAACGAATAATTTCAACTGACGAAAAAGTTTTTTTATTAGTTTGGATTAGAAAAAACTAGATTTCTTTTCAAATGAACATCTTTTTTTGTCTAGTACAGAAAAAGGCTTTTCTTCTAAGCTTTGAATTTCGGTAGAAATGGATGCACCCCGTTGTTAGATTTTAAGGTGCAGATGAGTCATGAGTGTAGCCAATCGCGTGAGTTTTGAATAGGACAGGAAATTCCTTTCTTATATCACTCCACTCCACAAGGCAGGGAAAGTTTTAAGAATTTTTACCATTTGCTTCCTTTCCTGAGAACAGTAAGGTTACACATACGTTTTTGTAGAAAATTTTGTTTTTTGGAAATTTTGTCAGAGCCAATCAATAGCGAATGATAAGAAATTGAGGCCGATAGCGTTTATTCTATTTCATGTACCTGCAGCAGGATATAAATGACGCAGTATATTCTGTAATGTGTCTCTGTTCCTGCTTCCCTCTAATCCCCCTTGTCTACTCTCGGACCCGGCTAGATGTGTGGGAGGAACTGAATAATCAGTAGACATGATTCACTCTAATTATTTTACTGTCACTAAAATATCAAGCAAGCACAATAATAATCCAATAAGAATGTTGAATCAGAATTCAGAGCGTGGAGGTGAGACTCGTTATCCTGGGGATAATATTACGGACCCTCACTGATTCACGATACAAGCTCAATTTCAACTCCGCTGCGCTGTAGTAAGTTATTCTCTAACTTCGAATAAAGAAGGCTCACAATACTTGTACTCTTGTGAGTCGAAGTCTCTGTTGAGACTTGATCGTTTTTTAACTGGATTTCGATTTTATCCGAGTGATCCTCTCTTGGAATTCTTCATTGATACTTTATAAACTTAGATTTGCACTCAATAAACTCACGTCTCCACTCACAACTAACTCTCAAAACTCGCGAATACAGAATTTGTATAGTAAATTTAATTTGCAGAATCACGTTTTCTTACATTCGGTGAAAGTTGGTTGGTAAAAATATTTCCCCAGAAGAGTCCCCAAGGGGTTAGTAATAGATGCGTATAGATCCGTCATAATTCTTTTTCTGTATACAGTCGAAAAATAACTCTTTCGAGTCAGCAATCAAAAAGATTGGCAAGCATTTATTAGTCAGTGTCTTGAAATTTCCAATTAATCGGCATGTGATAATTTGATAATAGTATTTTTAGGTACTGAATAAAAAGTGCGCAATTTCCAATGATGGATATTTATTGCGTAGTTGTTTATTGTAGAGCTTCCAAAAGAGTAAAAGCAAAAAACTTGTATTTTATTTGGAACCCGATATTACGAATGGCCCCGAATCATAGAATAAAATGTTCAGTCTCGATAAATTCGTTATATCAGGGCTTGACTATGTAATAAACTCCCTCCCTTTTTTTATTTCTTCACAAAAGACTTTCAAACGCCAATAACGTTACGGAATCCGTCACCATATGTCTAGTGCTGCTTCAGAGCAAGGCAATCGATAAAAATTAGATCAAATCAAATTGAAACTCCACTGTTAAAAGAGATCTGAAAAAATGTCTTTGTCGTCATATGTCGCGAATTTAATAAATATTCATATCATAACATGAGATGTAATTTAATATGTATATTTAAACTAAAATATAAATTCAAAGCTCTAAGAAGTTTATAATAATAAATGAAACAACTCACACACCTTGTATGAAGCGATTTTGTAAATAGAAGATTTATGGTTTTTTTGAATGGCAACAGCGTTGATGTAAATAAAAAGAAGCTTTAGAATGTCATGCTTTGTGTGGTTGTAAATTATTTGAACTAACCTGTTTTATTATAATTTGAACGAAACATCATACTTTTTCTATTTCAGTATTAAACATGTTTCATGTACGAGGATTGGAACCTAATAGTGGCAACACTGCTGTAAAAACGC